>JASVER010000013.1:15958254-16133409 GCA_030449065.1 Oceanodroma leucorhoa | reverse complement strand
GGTGGTGCCCCGGGAAAGTGCGTGCGGCGGCCGGGGGAGAGGCAGGGGCGCCCTCCGGTCCCCGCCCCGGGGGAAGGGCGGGGGGCCGGTGGGGTGGGCCCGGCGCGATCCCTGGGGTGGGGCGGGGCGGGGGCCCAGCGCAGGTGGAGCCCGCGGGGGCGAAGGCCCTGCGGGGAGCACCGAGCCGCCGGCCCGGGGGACCGACCCCCGCGGCGCTGCCGCTTCCCGGTCTCCCTCTCCTGGGGCCGCCTAGTGCCTGCGGTCTCTGCTAGGCCTTGAATCCCGGCCAGGTTTCCGTCAGGGGGTCCCTCCGGCGCGGCCGCTCCCGGGCCGGCTGCCGCCGTGCGCGGCGCTTTGTATCGCCTCCCGCCCCTGCGTGCGGCCGCGGGAGGGAGCGGGGGCCGCCGGGGCTGCGGGAAGTTTGGGCTTCCCCTGAACCCTCCGCCTCGTCTCAGCCGGGGCTGGGGCGCTGTGAAGTTTGGGAGGCGTCGGGACGAGGCTCCGAGGCGGGGGCGCTGACGACCCAGTCTGGCAGCGGGAGTTACGGGGGAAAGGGCCCCCGTGGGCAGCGAAACTCCTCTCTTTTCACCCGGTTCGCGGCTTCGCCGGTCCCTCTCTGCCTGTGCAGCAGCCCGCCAGGCTGCACAAAGGAACAGGCGGCCGGGCCCGGCTCGTCCTGCAAGGCGCAGGAGGGATTGATGAGCAACAGCGTGCGAGGCGGAGGGCTGCTGTGTGCCCGCCCGGGTGAGCGCTGACCGCGGGCCGGCATCGCTTCCCTCGGTTTTCCCTAGATAACGAAGGGTTAAAACGCAGCTTCTGTTTGGAATGCGCTTAACTCCTTTTATTGCACTTATGGAGGTGAACGGTCTTCAAGAATGAAATGATGCATCCCCTCGGAGGAGAGTCAATGTCTTGCAGCAGCTCCGGTCTACAACTCCTTCGGTCCAGTAGATTTATGTAACCTGCTCCTGAATGGTTTATGAAATGATAAAGGAGCTTTTGGGGTTGATTTCTGTGTGCCACTGTGTTTTCAAGGTTGTTGTCAATGTTTCTTAATTCAGCTGCCCGGAGTAGGAGATGCTTGTAACTGTTAACAATGTCTGATTGAACCGTTTAAGGAGTTTTGTTTCGTTGTTGGTTTGTATTTTTGATCTTCCTACCTCTCCAGATAGGCTCGCGAATGAGGAGAGTGGGTAAAATGGAAGGCACAGTCATTCTCTTTGGACACAATATTACTCTAGGTATGGCTTGTAGCAAAAAGTGTAAATATTTAAATGGATTTCTGACTCATCAGTTCTATTTGACTTATTGATCTATGGTTACTGCTAAAACAGTCTTTATGATTATGCAGAAGTTAATAGTTACCATAGAGAAACAGTATTGTTTTTCTGCTCATCAGTGTGTGTTTTCCATTTCTTCATTGCTTGGCAATTCTCTGTGGAAACGCTGCTTTTTTTTCCCTAGCAAAAATCTTACGGAAGAAATAAAAAATAATT
Source organism: Oceanodroma leucorhoa (assembly GCA_030449065.1). Classification (NCBI taxonomy): domain Eukaryota; kingdom Metazoa; phylum Chordata; class Aves; order Procellariiformes; genus Oceanodroma; species Oceanodroma leucorhoa. Next base: position 16,131,913 of record JASVER010000013.1, on the reverse strand, counting down.
GAGCAAAGTCCAAAAAAAAAAAAGAATTTGAGATGTGTTCATCCTTGCCTGTGATTCTTAAACTCTTTTGATAGCCTGAGTTATCCTACAGTAAACTCTTTTTAATCTGTAATTGAATAAGGTGTTGGTTTTAAGCCTCAATGAAAACTCTGATTTACAGAATCCTAAACATAACACATCAAAGAATTTTTTTCATAAAGTATACACATGAAATGCAATTCAAATCAGCCATTTAAATCCTTATTAGCAGAAAACTTATTTTTCAGCCTGGGAATTACTTTCCTGCATTTATTACTTCTCTTAAATGTGTGGAAACTGAAGGTGCATGTAAACTAGACAAGTTTGTTTATCTTCTTACCCTGGCGTTGTGAAACCCTCTGATTTTGTATTAGTAGCTGACAGCATTATGCATTTAGGAAGAAAAAAAACCACAAACCAACAAGCCACACTGGGCTCTTAAAACTCACAAGACTTCTAAGTATTGCATTTTGTAGTTCGATATAGCTGCTTGGTGTCGGAATGATCTGTAAGTACTTTCCTTTCCTACCGTAATGAGCATGGTGGGATATAAACTTTCTGAAATGACAGTGAAAATCCTTGCAAAAGTGCTTGCCTCTCCAGGAATAGGGGCTATCAGGAAAACATATTGTTGTCGAGTTTTCATTGCGTGTTTGTAAGAGCTTGTTACAGCACCATACAGGATTCTTGAATTCTGCCTATAGCGGTTTTCATTCCACTAGTAATATTGGTGGAGCTGCATAACATTGGAAAAAAAATTAGATTGCTCTAATGCTATAGAAAAGTAAATCTTCTGCACTCTAGAATTACAGAATCTCTCAGGTAAGAGATTCTTATGGCGGCCTAAGCTGGTGTAGTTGCGGACTTTGGGGTCCTATCCTACCTATTCCACTCATCTGACACTCTGCTGACCTTGTTCTTTTTTTGGGGGAGGGGTCGAAGGTTATTTATATTCTTATTTATTTTACCAGCTTATCAAACAAGCTTGGTTTAAAGTAATGTGAATTCATGGACTTAGTCTTGCTTTTGGAGTTTGTTGATCAGTGAACATACGTTAAAATTATAGATTACTTGTTCAGTCCAGGGTTCTCAATTTTTATAAGTCACATTAGAGCATATTGCTTTTCTTTTTCTACAGAATACCAAGCATAAACTCAGTCAAGCTAAGACTTAACACGTCCTCTACAGTCATGTTACTGCGTTACCACCAGAGCAGCTTTGATTTCTGTGGCAGCGCTTTCACCAAAAGGAGCTATTTTTCTGTCTGTCCTTCTTTGCTGATCCAGCTGAAAACTGGTACAGAAATATGTTGAGCTTCAGTTGGATCAACTGCCTAAACTGGATGACTTCATGGCTATGCAAATGTTATTGCTCGCATAGGAGGAGGAGGCGGCTGTGACCACTCTTTTCTGAAGCAGCTCTATTTTAGTTTTCCTTAAGCTTGTCAAGAAACTTGGCAGCTTAAACTGGGGCTGTGGTGGTCCTGCCTCCTCCTTGACRGTGCATCTTCCCCTGCTGGCAAGGAAGTCTTAGTGGCTGTGAGGTAAGCAAAGTCAGGGAGTTAGTCAGGCTGGTAATGAATTGCCTTTTTTTGCTTTGTTGGATTTCGGCTGGGTCATGTTTCTGAACTGGCTGACCGTTCAGGTCAGGGGATGGGAATGGGACTTCCCGATGAAGTGAATGAGAGAGGGGGTGGGAGATGTGGCCGTAGTAGCTCTGACTTAAATTTTCTTGAGCTTTTCTGGAACTGGACCTTTCCATCAGCATGACCTGGGTTAACAAAGACCTATAGGAAACTGTTCTAAGCTGGCTTGGCCATTTTTCTCAGCTGACACATCGATGAGGGTGGTAACAGCAGCAGGTGGAGGATGAGGAGTTAAGGATGGGCTGAATGCTGTAACCTCAGACTGACACAGCTGTGTCTGGAAGAGGATTTGTTCTCATATTAATTGTGGGATCCATCAAATACCTGTTTTGAACTGATGTTCTTTACAGTGTATAGTTAAAGCAGATGCTACATCAGAAAGAAGAAAACTTTCATAACAAGCAAGATCAGAAAGACTATTCCCACTGCAGGAGGCAGTGGGTTTTGTTGTGTTGGTTGGTTTTTTGTTTTGTTTTTTTTCTTTTCATTTTTATTGACCAAGACTCGCAAGCATTAATAGGCTCAATTAATACACTTCAGTCTAGAAGTGTAAATGGCATCATGTCGTGTGTAACTGCAGTTACACATTCATCCAGAATCCTTTTAAGTGTGTTGTAGGAGATACCTCTGAAAACTTGAATTGCTTTGTTCAGCATTTGTCCTTACAGACTAATTCTTTGTAGAGTCCTGGTGTTCTGTAGTTATCAGATGTGATGGCTTAAAGATGTTTCTGGATGGTAATTTATGTGTCTTCTGTTTCTGCAGAGTTGTGACTGAAAGTGTGTCAGGACAAATGATTTGTGTGTGAGAAATTGGCTGAAAGAGGAATATGGATGCCAGAATGTAAAGGTGCTCTTGAGGAAAATGTGAAGCTGTTCATTTCAGAGTTTGGGGGTCAGAAACAAGCTCTTGGCTTCTTTGAGTGCTGAATCTGTAGGATTTTTGACATTTTGCTCATGGGTTTTGATACTGAAACCAGAACCAAAGATAAGTGAAATAGTGGTTTCAAATACAGTGTATTAAGACTTGGACCAAACTGTTGGAATTTTTTCTGGTTACCTTTCCTTTTCTAGGAAACAACAATCTGGAACTTCTTGGTGAATTGGGTTGTAAACGGTACGCTTTAATCTTTATGTATACCCAGAGAGTTTATTAATCAGAGCTGCTTTCTGTAGGTATGTTCTTGGTCATTGGCCTGGGCTTCTTCACAGGGCACAGATTTAGGAGCTACAAGTACTACTGAGGCTATTAAGAAGTACTGGTGGACTTGGCCAGAACCACTCTTACTGTATGCTAACTGTTCTTAGTCTGGATGTGACCACTTTTAATCAGTTTCTTGTTCTAGGGAAAAAGCTCCAAACCTTAAGGGTCTCACTTTCCTTCTACTTTTAATGTTGTTTAAACTTGATTAATGAGGTTCAAGCCTGTGTTGAGGCTCCACTCTCAGCAGTGAACTGATTTTAGGCTGTTAAAGAAGCTCGTTTCCGTAATCCACCAGCACTTCGAGATACCTTGGCTTTTTCATGGCTGTGCAGATTGCTGATGGGCACCATGGAACGTATAACTGCCAAACTCCCCTAGTTACTCAGTTTGCCTTGCAAGTGAATGCTTAGTGGCTGTTAAATGCTTGGGTCTTCAGTTAGCTGATATCTTTGTGTGTTGACTTAAGATTTTGATGAGGATAGTCTGCTTTCAAAGGCATTCATTCGTCAACTGCTGAAGTAAAAATCTATGGAGACATGGGAATTTGTTCCCTGTACAGAGGAATGACACAAATAGAAACTTGGTTCACAATTGATATCGGCTGGGTCTAACTTTTGTTTAGTAACTAATGGTAAAAGTGTTGGATTTGTATTTTTACTTTGTGTGCACAGTATGAAGGAAAAGCAAGTATGTTCCTTCTAAATGTGTTTAAGAGTAATCTTCTAATTTTGTTCTTGGATTTTTTTTCTGGAACTCGGTAACAGTAGACCAGTTTACGTGAAGCAAATAGCCAAATACTGTAGTCCCATGAAACTTAATTGCTGGTTTGGCTTTTTGCTCTAATATTTGTGTCTTACTCAAAGTAATAACCTAAATTCTGTGGAAAATAAGCAGTGGATATTTTTTCTCACAAAAAGACAGTTGATACTTGCTTGGTTTGTACAGGTTGCTGTAACTGCAGGGCTACGGAACCGTACAGGCTGTGCTCTGGGGGTTGTGGCTGGCTCATGTCTCGGCAGTGGGATAGATGAATTTTGCAGCCTTTTCCCTGCTTTACTAATATGCTGTTGTAAAGTATATACTTTTTTTTTTTTTTTAAGACTGGCTATTTTATTGTCAAAGTCTGCTTAAACATGATCTTTCTGCTGACTATTTTTCATTTACAAGAATGAGATGTGATGCTATTTCCAAAAAGCCGCCTGTGAGGCTTAAACTGGTCTAAAAAGCCTGAGAAAGAATTTACCTGTCATTAAGGTGGTACTAGTCAAGGTTTAGTGCTTTGTGCTGGGCCGGGGTTCCTGCACGGGTTCTTCCTTGTAGTCCCAATCAATGCAGAGTCTGGGTTTATGTTGAGTCATTGCCTTTCAGGTTGAAACGTATATCACCTGTGCATCAAATTCCCTAACCCAGCCTGAAAATACCATGTATGAGAACTACAGTGTCTGGTTTAAGGTCTGGTTTAAGGTCTTAYGTAGACCAGGTTTTCTAGGATTCGGTGATTGTGATATTGGTTTTGCTTTTCGTATTTTAGCAGATATTTACTGACATAGTGGCATTTTGGTGTTTCTTTCCTTCCCCTCCCYCCCAGTGAAATATCAGTAGTCTAGTTAATAGTTAGAATTAATTGTGCGGTCTCTTGTATTAACAGGCCTTGAACATTATCAGAGGTTAATTTAATATTAAGTGTTCAACTTTGCTTGTGTCTRTAAATTTTGGTATTTCTGCATAGGTTACAGTGTGTACGTGAAAAACATTTCCTATGGAACGTGCTCTTTCTTTAACTGGGTTTGCATGGGGTGGCTTTGAAAGAGCATCGTGACACTTGTATACATATTTATTTACACGTTAGGATTACTTGCTCTTTTTTAAATGACATGAATTTGTTTTTTGGAGACCATTTATTCGTTTAAAGCGCCTCTCAACTGTGCCRTGCATGGATTTTCCTATGTAAAGACAGTAGCCTGTAAAAAGCCCAGTCTTTGAGCAACTGGGCACCCCTGTGTGTTTCACTTAGCTTGGTAGCAGAAAACCAGCCTCCTGCAAGGGAATGAAGGACTGCAATTCAATCGGCCTATATCTTTTTGCCAGGATATTTACTGAAAGATTCTGTAAAATAGTTGTTTTTGTAACAGCCTTTTCACAGTTGATTTTTTTTTTTTTTTTCATCTAAGCTATGTCTTTGACTTACTGTGTGCAAATAGGAGAGAGTCACTRAATGCTCTGTTGAACTCTCTGGATGTGCATCATGCTACTATTGAAATATGGATTGTTTGTTATTTCATTTCAATGTCTGTAATAGCCTTATGTGGCATATTTTTTTTTTCTTCAGGTTTTATTTTGTCTGGGCAAATTCTGACCTGCTAGCTTAGATGGCCCAGAGACTCCTCCACCAGACTGTAATGAATGAGATGGTAACTATGTTGTCATTTCTGTGCTGCCCCCAGGAATAGCACAGTGGGACATGAAGATAATGTTTAGGTTTTCTCTTAGCCTTTTACCAACCTGAATACTTTGTGTCTTGGATTTTGATAAGGAGCACTCAAAGTCTGTGAGTGTTAGCCTCCAAGTAAGGTCACTGTTATTTTTTCCTCAATACTGCAATACAAATTGTTCAAAGGCATTAAAGGAAAGCTTGTAAAATTGACTTGGCACAAAGTTGAACAGMCGAAATATATAAATATTTCTTTGCTGTCTAGCGAGGTAGGGTACACCCTTTAAGGAGGTGTATGCATAGTGCTATCTGAAAGTTTTCGTCATTGTTAAAAGTACAGAATTTGTGCCTCAGAAATGACCCTTTATTGCTTAAATGCACGATCTTAGTTAGCTGTTGGTACAGACATAATACGGTACAGACATAATATAGTACAGACATAATACAGTTTCACATCCATTACCTCACATTTCAGACATGGTCCTGCACTTGACTTTTATTTTCAGTTGTAATCAGTTATTCTCTGTGTAATTAACTCTTGCTTTGGACATCATTTACTTTGCGCGCAAGAGTTTGTTCTCAAGGTAGTCATATGCAGGTAGCATTTAGTATCTTGCCCRTGCACAGACCAGGAATGTAACTGGGACTAGAGAGAGGCAACATGTTTTTTCTGCCTGCAGTATTTGTTGACTCTAAGCTAAGGACCCAATTCTGCAAGTCTTACAGAGTAGACAATATTCATCATTCAGGTGAAAAAAAAATTTCGTCTCTAACACATACTAATTTAGCAACTGATAAATTGCTATTCGAGTACTGTCGATTCAGTTCTTCTGAGGCAGGCAGTGCTGAGGTAGAAATACAGATACACCAGATACAGTGAGGGCCTGTGAATTGTGGAAGTGTTATTCTTGTTTTGAAAATCCTAAGGATGATGAAGTTGATCAAAGTAATTATTTTTGAGGAAATCCAGGATGAAAATCTATCTGAGTCTGTCTTAATTTCCTTATTCCTCAATTTCCTGTCTTAATTTCTTAATAAGGTACTGCAGTGCTTTGCTGTGAATGAGCATGGTCACTTGGTTGGCAAAAACCAGTTTTCCACAAAATGGCTTGCCTTCTGTTGGATGTTGTCTCTTACCCACAGGAATTTGGTTGATTTGAYAGTTTATTACTCTCTTTCATCTCCTGCATTTCAGGAAAAAAAAATCAGGTATTCAGAGGTAAGAAACTTTTTGGAAGTGTGATTTATCCTGGAATTGTCTGAAATGCTGGATTGTGACTTATCTCCAGCCTTGCCTGATGATGGCTAAGCTTCTTGCACTTCTGAATTGCAGCTTAGCATCCCAGGACTGTTTGAGTGTATATTCCTTTCTTGAATTGAATAAACGATAAAAACGATTTCTTTTTCCCAGGTTTGTTTTCAACAGGATCAGTTCCCTGTTTCCACTTCTGTAAGTGCTAGCACTGGAGCTTTGGGTGGGGGAGAAAGAGCAGAGGGGCTGTGCTGTTGCTAAAAGGAAGTGACACGGATCTGGTGCATACGGCTAATGAAACTATGAGCTAGTACACTTTGGAAGTGGTCCTGTCTCCCTCACCCTCAAAAGGTCCCACCTGAGGTGAAGATTATGCATTCAGGAGCTYTTTTCCTGGAGTTTCTTCTAGATGTGTAAGTGATCTCTGCGTAGGAGAGGGACCGCCAATAAYGTGGCACAGGTAATGATGGGTCCGTGCCTCTTCAGCACAGAGGCATCTGTAGCTCTGGTTATGCGAGCAGCCAACTGCTGATTGTCTTGCCAGAGGACGTAGGTTTCAGAGATGAGAACGCATCTCAAATCCATCAGTGGCGGTAGATCTCCTGACTGCTACCACATTGTCTTGCTGTGTGCTTCTAGTAGGTGGCGAGATGTTATCTGAACCAACTGGGTTCTGGTCGTTGCCTTAGCCCTTGCTCTCCCCATCTAGTGTATCACAATCCAGTGGCCAGACTTAGTTCTGTCCCCTTGCATAATAGCCTTAGAAGTAGGGGTTTCTGCAAGTAAAGGCTGTGTAGCCCTCTAACTGCAAGTAAATAGTAGTAATTGAATGAATGTCTTGCTTTTTATGGCATTAAATCTAATGGAACCAATTGGTGTGGGCAAAATATARGCAAATGCTAAAATGTTTAATGAGGTGATTGTCAAGATACAGTTTATCTTGCTAATGATAATATTACCTTAGGGSGAAAAAAAAATAGTAGTCCCAAAATCATCCTTCCTTCAGATTTTCTACAAAGAATGGAAAACTTCATTTCTTTTGTGGAGCTAGGCTATGGGGTTGGGGTTTTTGTTCCCCTTCACACATTGTCTCTGGCTCCAGTTACATCTAAAAATGTACAAACGTGCTTACTCCAGACGTCTTAATGTGGCTTTTATGTAAATGATTGCTTATTGTTCAGTTTACTGTGTCAGTGTTTGGTCTAGGTAAACTCTGCATAAGCTTCTTTTCTGCTTTCARAGATGGTCTTTCAACTTTCTAATGTGCATCTTTCTGCTGTGAGACATATCACATGTATAAAAACAGATTAGTTGCAGCTGATTGCCTTTATCCTCATGAAATAGCTAATGRTTTGTGGACTCATCTATTTGAGATGGCATTACATCCGGTCCAGTTCTGTGCAGAGATACTAATAGATCAATCTACTGTGAATTGCTGTCCCAGTTTCTTCAGTGGAAGGGGACTGGCATCTGCCAGTCTTGTGTCATATCACCCCCAAATCATGAGGACTGCTGTTCTATGGTAGGTGTAAAATGGCTATAGCTGTATTATTTTGAAATTCAGGTTAGAATTAATTCCATCTTCCAGGACTTGCTTTCAGATATGTTTYGAGGCATTTGTGGATATCGCCAGCAGTTCACGGAGAAAATTGTGTTTTTACACTGCACTTTCCTTGGTTTACCATGTGGTGCAGCATTTATAAGGCATGTATGGCTGGCAGGGCTCTAAACAATACTGGCTTAACGCTGCGCGCCTAATTCTTGGGACATTCTGTTTTCAGAAAGTGGGGAATGGTGCCAGTGCCAAACACACTGGGAATTGCTTCTCTCCAGAGCTATTATTTTTTACATGGAACTGTGAATAGCCCTTCCACTCAGGACTTAATAGCTCTTAAGGTCTAAGCAAAGTAGTTCGTTGAATCCTGGTAATTCTTAGCTCTTGCTTCTTCTAGGCACGTCAGAATGATTGAAGACAATTATTAGTTTAGACAAATAGCAAGGATGGTCTCTTTTTTTTTTTTTTTTTTTCGTTTTTTTTCTCAGAAGCACCATCTTAGGTGTTTTCATCTTTTCAAAACAAATAAACAGTAGTGGCCATGTCAGGTGTCATTAATGAGTACTTATTTAGCTTCAATAGACTGTTAAAAAAAAAAAAGAAAGAAAAAAGTAATATTCCCTTAGTAATCCTGGTATGGAGTATATGGACATCAACCTCATTTATGCTTAGGTGCTAAAGCAAGCTGCGTTACTGTATTAAATTAGATATTGCATAATTCTGTGTTTACTTTGGGGACTTCATTATCTGCTGTTTTAAGTTTGGAACTGGGTTACAGAAGTTCCTGGGTTTTAATGCTAATTCTTTCCTTTCATGCAATTTAGAAGTTGTTTTTATTTTCCTGAAGATAGGAATTCATGTCCCTGTACCCCCCTCACAAGTCTTTAGTCCCAATAACATTCATAAAGGACTTAACCAAGAGAACTGTCATTAATATATATTATTTTCTTACAGTTATAATTTCYTAATGGAGTTGGGCTCATTTAAGTTCAAACACATGGAAAATGTGTGAGGTGGCTACTGTTTAGATTGTAACATATTTCATTACTCTGTCTTGTCCAGAGCAAAATTAGGGAAGTTCTTCACATCCATTTAAGGTTTTTATGACTCATCTTTCTGGGAATAGAAATATCACTTACGGTTTATCTGAAAGGCGATCAGAATAGTTTAACGTGCTTAAAATTCTCCTTTATTGTGTAGTAAGTCTGTATCATCGTGTAGTGGTCTTTAAGCAGGTATCAGAATGTTTCTTTAACTGTGACTAATGGAACATCTGAAAATCAGAAATTCAGGTTAACAGGAAGGGCGAGAGGCAGGACAGTAGCAGCCTGTATAATTCTGTGTTTAATCATGTGTAGGACTCATTCAAAATTGAATTCTTGTGGTACACAGAAAGTAAAGGATGTTGAAGACATTTGGAAAATCTTTGCTGATTTTGCAAACTGAAATGTTCTGTTGTGCGGCATGGGTTTGTTGAAGAGGAGGCTGGTTGATGGATCCTCTCTTTCCCCCCCCCCCCCCCCCCCCSGCTTATTTTCAAGGGGAAAGGTGCAGGTTCTTTTAGTGAAAGACAAACTTGTGAGATCTGGCTTAATTTTTGTTTTGTTCTACAGATCTATTTGCTAATAGGTTATTTGCAGTTAAATCCAGAAGACTTAAATTTTGCAACGTTAACATTTAGGTTCTTGGCATGCCAGACTCAGGGTTGTGAATCATATTTTGGTTCTCCTGTGTGGTTGCACGGTGGAAAGTTAGGAATGCGAGAATGTAATTGAAAAGAAAGGGTGTTTACTCTCAGCACAGCAAATAACAGAGATGAGACTCGAGTCCTCTTACTTTCTAGGGTTAAGGTGCCACACTCTAAGCTGCAAGATGCTTATAACCCTTGGGATTTATAGTTGTAAGCCTCTTCTGAAGTTTAAAACATTTCTGTGGTTCATGGATCATTCCTTCTAAAATACCACTGAAGGAGGGTGGTAGATGTGCCTCTAGGCAGTGTTAGGACATGCAGAGAAAACAGCCCAGGGTGTGAGCTGTAAGCTCAAAAATGTATTTCCCAAGCAAATCCTGTTCACTAACAAGTATTTTTGATCCTGACAATGACACTACTGAGGATGTCTAAGGGTGGCCCTGGATATCTCCTGAATTCTTAACCTGATTGTTTGCTGCCACTGGAAGAAGTGGTCTTATTGCCCATCGTGTGCTTCAGCTGCGTTTTTTGTGTTTGACTCCTTCGTAGACCATAACCAGCATGATAATAATGAAACCAGCAAAAAGTGAGTATTTTCTGCTGCTGTGATGAGCTGAATTGTCTCTGGAAAATGCTAGTGTAAGGGAGAATGGGAACTAGGGGGAGCAATGGGCAGCTGGATTGGTACAGCCACCTCCTGCAACCTGGTCTTAAATGTGAAGGGATCGTAGTTCACATCAATTTAGGTTCTCCAGTGCAGGGAATAAAGAAGATCATTTGCAGCTAGTTAAACCTAGCTTGGATTTCCATGTGGAAGTGGCATGCTGATGATTTTTGAGAAGGTAGGAGAGCAAAAAGGTTGTTTGTGTGTTGGGGAGGGTGGGGGGGGGGAAGTTGCACAAAGTAGTAAACAAAAAAGGAGTTGCCCTTGAAAAAGTACAGYGTTTCAACTTTTTATGAGGGGGAAGTGTTTTATGTCATCACTTTGAAGATGTTCCTMATTCCAAAAAAAGTAATGAAAGGTACACTGAACTAGGGAGGTGGGCTGAGGGCAAGCATGGCCTTCAAGCCCCATTGTCAGGGCCCGCTTCTGAAGGAGGAGAGGRTGGTCAAAGTGGTGACTGACTTGGGGACTGTGTGGTGCTTTTTTTTTTCCCCTCTTTAGTGTATAGGTATAACACTCTTACTTGGTATGTGTGTGGGTTTTGTTTTGAATGAGGGCTACTTGATCATATGAYGGGCAGGTTGGTGTTAGGTGGGTAGTGGTGGGGAAGCACCAGCTTTGAAGAGATCTGACGGGTGCCTGAGCTGTGTAGCCATGACTAGAGGGAAGGAGTGCTGGGCTTGCATGGGAACAGGTGCATTAGAGAACTTCACTTATGCAAAAGCTTGAGCAATGGCAAACTTCAGGCTGTGAGAGGAAGGAGGTTGTTGCTTGTGGGTCCTTAATGTCTCGCCCCATTGTTGACGGCCCTTCTCTCTGCCTCTCAGGGCAGGGAAGAGGAACCTCTTGTCTGCCTAGGAAACCTTATTTATTTCAGGAGCTGCCTCTTACAATACAGATTGCTCAGTGAGCAGAGATTTTATTTTTTTTTTTTTGAGACAGATGCTGTAATGGAAATAAGCATTTATATGTTAGTTTTTGAAATTTCTTCATTTAATCAGCTCTTAATTTCAGAAAGGCTGCATCAAACACAGCAGAATTTGTATTCTGTGCTTGCAACCCTGAGGCACCAGCGAGTGCAGGTGCAGCCACTTGCCCTAACTGTTCCCTGCAATCTGTGAAAGCCTGTATTTCTCTTGTTAAAGATGTGGAACTGTTGATTCAGTGTATCTAACCTGTTACAGGCTGTAGCTGTGACATGGGCACTCTGCTATGGTGTTCTGTGTTACTGAAGCATCAAATCGGTACCTTTTAATGTTAACTACCACTTACCTTTCTAGCAAAAGGGCGCAGCAGTACCAGGCACCCACATCTGGACTGGTAACATTATAGCTGATTATCAGGCTGTTGGTCCCCAAACAGGTCTGCCAAGAGTACAGAATTTCTGGGGRAAAAAAATTGTTAGCTTTAAACAGCCTGTGCAAGGAAACCTAAAGTATAACTGCGCTCAATTAAGTTTGAAAATTCATCACATGGACCAGTTATTACTGAGGTAAACACCTTGTATTTAGGGAAGGGCTAAAGAATTTTAGCCATGAAAGAAATGCTGTATGATTATAGACTCAGTAAAATTTATTTGGGTAGGAGGAAGTGTTTAATTTCAGTCTGCTCCAGCCAACTTTTCTGTAATACTCTGTGATGCTAAATGCCAGGTAATCACTGTTTTTAAGTTATTTTGAAGTAAACTTGCATGTTATATATAACTTAGGAGAAGAAACTGAATATTAAGTACACTTTGATCTGTTTTCCTGGTAAAGATGCCTGCTGTGTTTATTCAGCTATACCTTAGTGCTTTATCCTTAACATTTCTATGGAATCTTTTGACTCTGTCAGTTTGCAGTCTTTTTTTTTTTCTTTAAAGAGTGGTGATTGAGCATTGCTGTGTGSAAGTCTGACTTTAAATAGGTGGTAAACAGCAGAGTTTGAAATATGTGGTTTGCCAGTTTTAGTTCTGTGATGAGGACAGCTGATCTAGAAAAATCTTAATGGGATTATGTATGCTTTGATTTTATTAAAAGGAGTCTGTTTTTGCCCAAAACTTCCCAGCGTAAACGCTGTAGGTTCAGTTTTATTGTGGATGCATAACTGTGTGWGCCTGTGCCATTATAGTCCAGGTGCTTTTGCCATTTAAACTCTGTAATCTATTCCTACTCTTTGCTTTAAAAGCCTCTAAATTTGTTAGTGTTAGTAATTCACTGATAGGACTTTATTTGGGCTTGAGTTCTAGTAGGAATGGTCAATTTTGAGAAGTGAGAGTGTGTACTTTTCTCCCTACCTCCTTCATTCTGGTGAGCGACACCAAATGGACAGCTTATTTGCTGTGGCATGGCTGTGATTTGGCTCTTTTTGCTGAATGGAGTTGTCAGGTCTCCTGTGTGTTAATGTYGTGAAGGTGATCCAATAAGCTGTATGTATGTGTTGGGTAAACCTTATTTTTATGCCTAAAGTAATGAGGGGTTATTCTTATGATAGTGTATTGAAAAGTGGGTGTTCTGGTGTTTCTAGGAAAGCTCTACCAGTTGTTCTAGTAATTTCTAAATCTATGTATAGTCAGGCATTCAGATTTTTAAAGTCAGAGGCTTTATCTATTCCAAGCAAAGCAGAATCAGATAACCCATCCCGTTTTGCTGGAGACAAAGATCAAAATTCTTTCTGAATTTGGCAAGCAACTCTTGCATTGTTTTGTGAAACTGACCTTTTTTTTTTTTTTCTTTTCATTCCTTGGTGCCTTCATCTTTGTGAAATAGCTTGTACATGGGCACAGGGGTTCTGCTGGCAGGTGTCAGTGTGCGCAGCCTCAAAGTGAAGTGTGAGACTTGTGCTTAGGCATGGAGATAGTCCTACAGATATACCTTAAGAAGATAGCTGCAGAGAAGTCTGAGCCTGGGGAAAACTATAAATAATGTTGCCTTTCAGCACTGCTTAATACAAAGGAGGTGTTAGGGTAATGAAAGCGATTGATAATCCAAGTTATTTGCTGACATCCTCCCTGAAATGGTTACTTATGTAACTCATTTAATTTTCTTAACTTATAGTGAGAATGAATTTGGTGAGTTGCCTTTAGTCTAAGTAGGTTTATCCAACTAGTTTAATTCTGATAGCATTTATTTCAGATTCTGACTTTGCAACTGTTCTGATGCGACTTCTCTCAGAAAAGCTCTTTGCTATGAACGTGAACAGGTTCATTTCGAAGTGGAAAGTTTAATAGAAATTGAACTAAGAAAAAAGCTGAGAATCTTCAAAGTGAGAATGCATATTAGCAGAAACATTGTGCGACACTTTTGGAGAGCAGTTTTTGTTTGGTTCTGAAATAATCWGAAGTCCACCTTTTTAAAGTTGATATTGGAAGTTTTTTTTCCTCTTCTACTCGTTTCATAAAACTTGATCATGAATAAAATTAATTTTCTTCTTGTCAAACCCAGTTTTCCATTATTCTTCAAGTGGGAAAGCTTAAAAGCTTAAAACTTTTAGAAAACTTGAAAGGGCAGATGTTATCCTGGAMAGGTCCATTTTCATACTGAGTAGATGAAACAACATTTCCTCCTTCTTTCTTAGCRAGGAATGCTTGCTCAGAACAAGTGAGGCTTAAGAGGAAGATTTTACCTGGCTATGGTTTCTAGCTCTTGTCCCTTTCCATCAGCACCCTTCCTCCCAAGCCCACAGGTGCTTTCAGGAGGACTTGCTGCCTGCTGCTGCTGTACGTCCAAGATCAGGTGCTGATTTCAGAGCGATGGCTAACCTACAGGCTCTGGAGGCCTCTAGCTATATTGTACAAGTGAAGATCTTCCTGCAAAAGCATTGGAAGACTCAGTGCATGGTTGTTTTCCAGTGAAGTGATTTGTTTTATTAGCACAGAGATAATGGTGTCTGCACCAAAGAAGTACTAGCAACATGAGYGGAGGGATGTGTTGCTTTAAAACTCTTGCTATTCAAGGTGTGTTCTGCCTTGTGGCTCTTAGGTCCCACGGTAGGTTAATGTAAGCAATGATCCTGGAGTAGGCTGGTGTAAGACAAGCTTTTTCTTCCTCCCACRGTCTTATTTTAAGTTTGATCTTTTTTCATTTTCAGGGGTTAAAAAAATACATTAGTTCCTGAAGACAAAAGGATGTGTTCAAAAGACACTTCAAGGAGAAATAAAAAAATACAAAAAATTAAGTAATTAGAGGTTGTAAGTACATAGTGAAGACTATGTATTTAAATAGAGGTGACTTGCAAACTTGTGTGTTTGTGGTTTTGGTGTAATATTTTTTTTTTTTTTTTTTTCTTTATGGATGTTGGAGCCACAAGGTCTGCCATGATGCTTTTAAAATCAATTCTGGATACAAAAGTGAGGGAAGGATCTCACAGCTATGATGTCACAAGTCTGTAACTTCATTTTGCAATTAGTTCAGTCATGCCAACTGAAGCTTTTCAGGCTCATAAATTTGGTAGCATTCACGATTAATCTAACAATTAAAATTTGTGTTAAAATACATAGACTTAAACACCAGAAATCCCCTGTGACTGGCTTTGCTGAGAGTGAAGATATATCCACTGAAGCAGACGACGTGATTGTTAAATGCTGGGTAAGCTGGAAAATAACAACAACTGAAAATGGGTAATGTTTTTCAACTRACAGGATTTAAAATATGAAGCCTTGTCTGTAGGAATCCTTCCTCTAAAGGCAATTTCAACCTGATTGCTAAGAGAATCTTGGGTCAGTTGATAGCAGTAGAGATGGAGAAATGGCCATTTCCAGTTTCTCTCCTGAGTCTCAACTCTACAGGGACTATGGCAGTGTTAACCACAAGTGCCAATCTACAATGCTCAAACAGTATATGGTAATTTTTTAATTCTGACTATAGGAGGCTGGATGCAAGCTGATACTCCCAAAAAAGAGTATTAGCAGCATTGAGAAAGAGTTAGCCTATTAAAAACTGATAAYGTCAACTTTTAAGAAAAGGGCTTGCTTTTTGCATGAGTAAGATGATTTTAGAGATCATTATTTGTCTTAAACAAACATGAAGTCTTCATCTCTAGATAAGCTCTGTATTAGTCTTCTGTACTRTTCTTTGTACAGCTTTCAGTCACAAAATAGAACTTAAAATAAAAATAATACCAATAGTGAAAATAATATATATGTCTGGAAATTGGGCAATGTGCTGATACTGAAGCAGTTTGGTATTTACTGTCCTTGCCAACATCTAGCACTGTTAGCAAAAGAAATTCTGCAAAAGGTAAATTTGTCAGTAGAATTTGAATCTAAAACATGCAGACTTGCAATGGAGGATCTCCTTGCTTTTTGGAGTAACTGGTTGTGGAGAYGGATTGTTCTTCACAGAAGGATAGTCTGTAAAAGTAGCTGAGACATTCTTCACAGGTAAGGTGCAAAACTACTTGTATTTATTCATTATCTTTTCTGTTGTGCTCCTAAACTTGAAGGAAATCTGGGTGTCAAAAACAGAAAAGGCTGAATTTCTCGCAGGTTTCCTTTGCTTTGTTATGCYGGGCATTCTTGAAAATGTGTATTCAAATGAAGCAGGTCTAAGATAAGGTCTAGTAATTGTTAATAACACAATAAAAAGTACCAAGTTCCMATTACATACAAGTGTTTGCTTAAATCCATATTAAAGCAATCTTTTCTGCTTTTCTTCCTTAATTATCTTCATGAAGGCAGACATCAGTTACTTTGAGACTTTCGGTATAATGGTTCAAGTCTTCCAAAGATTTGCTCTAATAACCTGGGGAGAATGTTGCCAAAGTCCAAAAGAAATTGTGAAATGCGGTTTATAGTAATCGGTGTAATGTGTCTTAAATTTAGTCTGTAAAGTCTAACTAGTAGAAAAACTACCRGTATTAGGAAAAACTGTTGGTGTTAGTATGGTCAGAAACTAGACAAGTGAAGACAGACTTAATTTAGCATTTAACATTTGACTCCCAATAGTTTATATAGGTCTACTGAAACAATTCCTAGAACTGGCAAAATTGCAGTTTACCTCTTCTTAATGCTTTGTGTTACAGTGCCTTAATTATAGTTAACCACGAAATTCCAAGTGGAGCAGATTTTGTCAACACTGAAAAATTGTAAAAACCCAGATTTTTTTTTTTAATACCCTACCAGGGATGTTGTTGGTGCAGATGGAGTAAAAGCCTGAACTCGCAGGTTGTAGGTTGTCCTCCGCACTTTCTGAAAAGATCAACTATAGGTTGCTATTAGCTCAATCCTGATATGTTGAGCTATTCGTGGCTGCCATACTTTGAAGCCCACTGATTATATCAAAGATAACTTGCTGTTAGCTTAGGGTCCAAATCCAGCTTTTAAGAATGATTTTTTTRTTTTGTTTTGTTTCTGTCCCTTTGTAATGCCTAAGTATAGTCAATACTTGCTTTTGGTTTGGGATTTTCTCTGGATTGCTGAGTAATAGATGCATAGATGCAAAGTCAACTCGGATCCTGCAAGGTTTATTGGCTAGTGCTTATTACTGTGCATCCAAACCAGCAGTGTAGTCAGGTCCCAGCTGGCCTGAGGAAGCAGTACAGCTGCTGCTCTCAAGCTCCATGCAGAATTACAATTTACACCAACAGCTGGTTCTGTACTGAGCAGAATTCTGTGCTGCAGTACCGCTCTGGTCCTCTGTAGCTGCTGCACAGTGCCCAGTCTGTCTTGGAGATGTTGCCTTTTGTAGAGCTGCTCTGGCCGTGTCTTTTCAGTGAGCTTCCCAATCCGCTTTTGCTTTTGCAGGAGTTGGGGGAGTGAGAGGGGCTGCTGAGAGGAGAGCCGTGCTGGGCCCCTGCTGGCCCTGCATTTCCCAGGGTGGTTCCAGTGGCGGGGAGTGGGCACGGGACTGGTGCTGCCCCYGGGCTGGCTCCCCCCGGGTAGATGGAAGTTGTGAGGTAAGGTAGCTCTGTAGCTCCTTGGCTTTATGAGCAGTGGGCCTGGGCTGGCTCTGTTGGGTGGGTCCCAGGCTTTTGTTGCAGGGGACAGTATGTACACTATAGCTCAGCCTGCCTTTATCCTAGATAATGAGAGTCTRTCTCTGTGTATTGATTCAGTCTGCAAACAGTGGGCTCTGCAAAAGTGGGTCCAAGTTTAGAGTTGTCCACTCTTAGATAGTGCAGCTGCTGTAACTTTTTTTCCTCTCTCTGGAGGGGAAAAAAAAAAAAACACCAAACTTTGCCTTGTGGTATCTCCTCTGCATCCTGATAGAGTTAAAAGGAGTAATATTTCTTTAACAGCAGAGCATAGCATTCATTCCCATAGCTCTATAAAGCTCAGTGGTGTGGAATATGTATTTTAGCACCTCTCCACTTAARTTGATCTGTTCCTAGTATACTCTGAGTAACTAAAACTTAAAAAAAAAAAACCACCGACAACAAACCCAAAACAACAGCAAATACAAATGCTTAGACTTGTAGTGAAGTGTGTCTTAGTCTGGGGTTTGAGTCACAGGCAAAGTTCTGTTTAAATGAAAGTTTTGTGGGATCTGGAGTACTATTCTGTCAAAATTTTATATAACTGACCCCCTCTCTTATAGTTTGTGATTCAGGTTAGGGTACAGGTTTTGAGCTAGCTGCAYGTTTGCCCTTTGCTTGCGCCAAGCACACCCCAAGTATTGCCCTCTATGAAATTCCCTATCAAGATAATAAGGTACAGAGTTCCCTCTTTGTTTGGTTTAAGGACTCTGATACCCTATCGAGTACGTGGCTTATGCAGGAGGTCCAAGTGTGTTTGAGCAGATGTCATTAATGAACTTGGACAGTAGTAGTACTGAAATTTTTGTCTCGAGAAGAATGCTGCTTAAGAAGTGCTTAGAGAAAAGAAAAGAATTAGGCAATGTGTGTTAGCTTATATAAAGGCTTACCACGCCGAATGGTGAACTTATTCAGCATAGTGGTGTTAGGGACTGGGCACCTGGTATTGCAGCCTGGGTCTCCCCTTGCCCTCACCACCCCAGCAGCTCCTTTTTTTAAGGGAGAAAGGTGGCAGCTTTAAAATGCAAACAATTTCATCTCTGGCATGCAGGCATCCACTCCTGTCTCCACATTTAACTTCGCCGTGTTTAGATAAGGCTTATGTTGAGTGTCTGTTTTCCTCGTTTTGTTTTCTTTCCTAGGGGCACCATTCTGAACTGAACCAATGTAGTCTAATCGCAAATCTTTTAGTAGGTCAACCTATTTYGTAGTTAGAAATTAGATGCAATACAGTTTCTTTTGGTGACCATCTGTGGTAAAAGCTTACACAAAGTAGACTAGGCCTAAAGCAGCAAAGCACTGTTTTGTTTGAACTATAGCTTATGCTGTAAATAACACTCTCCATATTTTTTTTTAAACTTCAAATGTTGGATTCTCCTCATATGCMTTGGCAAATTATTCCAGTGGCTAAAAGTAAACTACAAATACTAGTCCAGTATCAAATGCCAGCTACTTCATCTGGCAGGAAAAAAGCAAAAGATGAAAAGAAGTTTGAAGTCTTTGTCATTTAGATTATGATCTAGTTGTTGCTTAATTTTCTGTTATATRTTTCAGTCAATTAACCTGAGTTTAAGAACTCAGTTTTCATGTGTGTGGGGGGTGGGATGGGGACCTGATATTACAAAGCTTCTCTTAAAATGTGGGCACCCAAACTGTAGGCAATACTTCAGTGGTAAACATGAAGGAGAAGTGGTGAGTGGACTGCCGATGGCGCTTCCCCTGCCTACACGTTCTGAGGTCATTTCTTCTGTCTCTTGCAGCATCAAGTATTCACYGAGCCCTCACCTTCTTACTGGCATAACTAGAATCCAAGATAGTCCCTATGATGGAAATTTAGTCTATATTCCTTTTTGTGTATACACAATATTATGTTTGACTTAAAATCCATATTGMAATGAATTTACTGTGAGAAGGAATCTGTCGCCATAACTGGTCCTTTGTTGTTACCTCTGAATTTGTCAGTATTGGCAGATTTTACTGCTAAATATTCTTCTTTGCAGGCATAAGTACAATACAAGCAGTATTAAGCCTAATGCTAATCTCTGCTGGACACAAATAGAAGCACCTTCTTTTCCTTTCCCTGGTGGGCTCTTGTTTACCTGTTAATCTGATTAATTGATCACAAAGGTAAACATTTAACCCACTTGAATTTAAGATTATGCAGCTAAATTTTATGGGGTTTATATGCCTTTAACTCTGTGAAATCATGATAATAGAGGTTAGTTTGTGATTATGGTGATTCTTGTGACATAAGCTGAGAGAAATAGTGAGATTGCACTTCATTCTTTATTTGTTAAATATTTGTATTGTGGAGGTCTGGAGACTTCTGAGTAGAGAGAAAAGAAAGATTTTGTTACTGTATTACTATATGATCTGATTCATTCTCAAATTAGTAATATAAGAAATGATGCATTACTAATGAGCTTAGAAGCACTTCCTTTATTTGCTGAACAGCTAGTATGGCTGTTGCAAGAGCTCCCAGGATGTGAAGCAAACATTAGAATCTGTGGATTCTTCCTTCTAGAAGTATTTTATTTTCTGAACGTAATAGGACTTACAGTTAGAAAAAGCAGGATGTAAAATCAAATGTTTCTACAGTGTGGTTATGGCTGAATTGTGCAGGTCAAAACCTGTCCTTTCCTCTCTACCAGATATGAACTGATTTATATGTACTCCAAATAGTGCATAGGGTATGCTTCAAWTTAGTCTATTTGAAGTTGTTTAGATGAACTTCTCTTAAAGTGGCTCTCAGGAAGATGGCGTTTAGTATTGCGTTATGCTTATTTTTCCGAAGAAGTTGAAAAACCTATTGTACTTCACTGCTTTTTTAGCAAAAAAGCAAAATGTTATCCAAACTTTTGGAAATAAAGCCAGAAACAGCAAACCAGAGTCTTTAAAATAATATTTCRTTCCATACATCTGAAAGCAGTTTATGAAAAATGTTGTTAGAAACCTCAGATGGCACCCTTCAATTTAAAGGAATAKTAAAATGAGTCATTCTAGGGAAAAAAAAAAGTCTGTAGTGGTTTTTGTCCAGTAATAGGAAAAGGGATTGACTCTGGATATAAAATGCTGACCTTTATTGCATTTGCATTAGGCAGAATTATTAACATTGTATTGTAGAGGCTGTGGCACATTTTTTGGCGAGCTGGTACATTCCTCCCTTTCTCTGTTGCTTCCTCCCACTCAGGAGCTTTTGTCTTTCTCCATCTGCTTTTTGAAGAGAGAAATGCGGTATGCATAAGGACCTCTGAAACTGTAACTTGAGTTTGGATTTGACGTAAAGCTAAATTGTTACCATAAATTCAGACTACAGAAATACGCAAAATTAAAAAGCTCCATTTTCTCATTTAAATAAAACCAAATATAGTTAAACTGTAGAGTCAGGCAGTAGGAAATTAACTGCCCAGACTCTTGCAACTAATACTTGGCAGAGCTGAGAAACATCTACTGTGTAAGTTAACCGTGCCTGCTCCATGTGTGTTTGTGTATCATCTTTTCTCTATTGAGAGAAGGCTATTATGAAAGATGACAGTGAGTTAAATAAATATAGAAAAACCCTAACACTTATCATATCAACACAAGAAGTGTATGATAGTATGATGCAAACTACTGTCATGCTCTATTTTTAGCAAATATGAACTTGGTCCATGGTCTTACTCAGAAATCTTAGTCTCTATTGGATGAGTTTATGTGGAAGAACAGCGGAACCTATAATTTGTTTGTTAGTATGGTAAGAACTTAAATTTTCATTGTCAAACCTACTGGATACCCCATGTAATGTAGCTGAAAATAGTTACGTGCCAAGAGCTGATACTTTGGAGGATTCTTTTAAGCCTGTCATATGCAAAACCCCATTAGGAAGGTTCAAAGGTGGCTGCACGCACTGCATGCACAGAAGGTCTTTTATAAACAGCCTTGGAATGCTACATGTGTGGTTGTTTCTAAAGCAAACAGATAGTAACTCTTCGCCTCTCCCTCTATTTATATATAGACACAGATGAATTAAAAAGCTTGATTCATCTTCAGGCTGCTTTTTGTTTGTTTATTTAAATTAAAAAAAAAATCTGTGAAAAGTGAAGTTCTCCTTTAAATGAATATTAAAGTAGTTTAGGACTAATATTTAAGCAAGCGTTTTTATAAAGCTAGTAATATTTTACTTTAAAGATATTTCTCCATGATGTTTAACATCTAAGGCTGAAGAATTATGTCCCTGTGAAGAGAACAGAGAAATGGGGGGGTGGGGAGTTGACTTTTCATAGCCAAGGATGTCTAAAAATGGGGCATAAGTAGTAATACTAATTTTACTTTTATGTCCTCTTCAGATTTTATGCAATACTAGCAACAGAAAGTAGGTCTAATCCTTGTTAGGAGAAACCTGAAAATGTTCAGTATTAAACATGGAGAGGTGGCCCGTTCCTTTCTGAATGCAGTTTCTCAAGTTTTATAAGGTGCTGTGGTCTTAAGGGAGGATAGAAAAATGTTCTGTAACGGTATCCTGCAGGTCTTGAGTCTATGTGTACACAATAGCGCATTGAATCTTAGAAACAATTATTTTCAAACTGAGTAAACTAGGTGGTTGGTTTTTTTTAAAAAAAAAACCACCTCTATTTCCATAGATTGTATATATCTCCTTGGAGCAAGGTTTCTGGCTGTCACTCTTCTCCTAGTCACTGGAAATTCTCATCCCTAATGCCTTTACAGTTGTAGCTATTATCTTGAGTTACAAAATTTCTGAAAAAGCAGAATAGCTAATAATTTGATAATGGAAGACATCTGGACACTTCCAGACAAAGCTTTTCAAGTGATGGCAGATACTTAAAAAAACCACGGAAGGTGGGGGGAGTATCTAAATATCTTCTCTAGGAGATAGTCATGAAAGTTCAGAGATGCTTAAGAAGGTGGGGTTCAGCTTTACTGATGAAGTGTTGCGTCTTGATGGCTCTTGTTATTCTCAGAACTGTTGGCGATGTCAGAGGCTTTCAAATACCCAGCTGTCACAAACCCTTCAGCTGTGTTAAGTTCAAATCCTTAGTGATACGCTGGCATTATGGCTTTTCTATCTCATCTGTCGTCTTAGTCTACGCTGGCTAACCACTGTTGCCACTTTCTGCCCTTTGCATATTCAGAAAGGGAAACTGTAGACCACTTGAAATACTTTAATCTGTACAGTCATTGGGTTTTCCTCAAGAATTAACTAAACATCGTGTTCATTTTAGTAAAGTTGGGTTACGGAAACATTGCTTGGACGAGTACTACTTTTCTTTTGTCCATGTGGGCAAACCAGTTTTTCTCGTTCCGTGGTAACCAGCATAATATAAAATATGTGTATTTGGTTTGTAGTTTCTTTGTTTCATTTGTAATCTAGTATTTGGGGGGATTGTTTTAAGTTTTCCTGTGCTGATTATATCAATCTTGACATTTCAAACTGTAAAACTGTAATGAAACCAGCAATATGCTTTAGGAAAGCCAGCAGAAAATTCCATTATTTAGCACCTAAAGACCTTTTATTTTGGATTTTCCTCTTTATGAATGTCTACTGCTAGTTGTTTTCTCGTCAGTTGTACACAGAAGTCACAGTATGCTTATGTGCAGTTTAATGCAGATGGGTGACCTGGTGGGGACTTAAATTGTAATATTTAGTAGCATTGTCCTGGTCATATTGATATTTCTGAAAACAGAATGTCCTTAAGTGAGTCCTTTGAGAAATTTGGCCTAGCAGAGCTCACTATTAGTGCTCCCAGTTATTATTAGAGCTCCACAGCTCAGGAAAGCTGTGATGAGCTTGTTGCTGGCTTTCATATTGAAGACTGACCTATCATATTTCTAGCCCTGGAGAGAAACTCATTATTAAGGATATGTTTCCTCTTCTTATATATAGTGAAATCTGTAAGACAGAGTAAGAATAAGAAACTATTGCTAGGGCCTTCAGCTATTGAGTTCAATTTTGGGTTTGGGGTATACTGTAATTAAAAACAAGTAGCAGGAAAACCATTCCCCGTACTAAAGGTACTTCGATTATTTTTTTTTCTTAGTTTTTTTTCTCTTCCAGACTCATGTAGTGTAAGCAGATACATTGTACAACAAATTTTATGTTTTGATTGATGATTATTAGCAATGGCTGTTAAATAGGATGAGATCTGGTAACAAACACAGAAATTTTCTTTGGGGAAGAGAAGTAATACTATGCAATGGTCCAAAGCATGGAAATGGTTATTTATACTAGTTAATCTAAGTTTCCCAGTTTTGTGAACTAAATTCCATTTCTTTTAGCAGTCGAAGTAGTAAAAGACCTGGTAGAGTTGTCTGATGAGCTGTGTCTGACCTGTGGTTCACCAGTAAGAACTTTCTGCTTCGCTGTGCTGGCACTTTTTCTGAATGCATGTTTTGCTAAGAAACTAAATACTGCAACTCTAGTAGAGCTGTATATCTGCTAATTACTGAATGCTGCCAGTTTCGGGAGAAAAATGGTTCTTTCAAAATTTTTCAATAAAACTACTTCTTACTAGTTGATCACACTTTTTCCTTGGATGTGTGCAGAAAGAACTTGGAGAGGTACGAAGCAGTCTATGCTTTCCACGCTCAGGTGCCACTTTAGACATGAGAAATGCTGAGTGGTGTGACCCATAGCGATGTTTCAAGTCAGGTTTTCAAATACTTGGTCAGAATTGTGTTGATGTGGAGACACAGCTTTGGGTGCGCTGGCCTTTAGGGAGGCTTGAGATGTCGTGGCTGCCATGTTAATATACGGATTTTCATTTTTGTATTAAGAAGTAATGCACTTCTGCTTTTTGAATGTATGGAAGTTAACAGTAAACTAGTACATGAATACAATTTAAATGAACAATACTAATTTTTGTAGAACTTTATTATTCCTCTTTACTCATTTGTTTTGGTACCTGTTCCATGGAGTTTTGAATCTGATGGGTTAAAAAAATACTGTTTTGTGCAGATAAGATGCATTTTTTCACTAGTAAAAACACTTGCTCAAGCAGCATGTTGTATTCTCTACCACACTTAAACAGACACAAAAAAATCTCACTAATGTGTTTCTGAAGGTACCACTCCCAACATTTCTTCATCTCTCATTCTACTTTTGTTGATCTGGTTGTGGAAATTAGTAGAAGTAGATGAAACAGCTGCATGCTGGCTGGTTCAGTTTTAGTGTGCTTTGGGGTCAAACAAAAACAGCAGTACTTAGGTTGGAAAGAGGGAGGACTGCGCTGAACTGATTATACTTGTAAATGCACCGGAGTTTTACCTAGAGCACTGAGACAAAATGGGTGCTTGTTTTGGAATAGACTTAATTAAAGTTTTGTTCAAAGGCTTTTTTTGGTAAACCTGTTAAATCAGTTTGGGAGCCACTGATTTGTAGGGAACTGGTTAAGGATGTACTGTTGTTTTTCTCTTTTTTTGTTGCTATTTCTACAGTTGTTCAGACTCCTTATGCCTTTAACAGTTGCCTTATGTCACACAGTGGCAGGGTGGCTGGGATGCCTCCAGTTTGAGAGGAATGTCTGAAAGAACAGCAACAGCATGGCACAACATATTACCTACGTATAGGAGGAAGAGGAGTGTTAGGAAAGGAACATTCAAGTTGTATTAATTAGTGAAAGCCATGTACACACCTGTGTGTCAGCTGATCGCTTGTGAGCTTGAGGGAGGGAAGATGCTGATGTGGAGTCCTATAGCTACTTTTTGTTACCCTGAGAATTAGTTTCTGATACATAACACTTCTTATCAGGCTCTGTCAGATGCTTTCTGAAAATCCAAATATGTTTTTAATCTTTAAACAACTCAGCTAAATGTAGTTGACAAGAATTCTGATGGACAGCTAAGGTATATCTGGATTTCTACAAAATTGGGTTTTGTTTGTCCCACTTACGAGGCTCAAAATAATTTATTATTTTGAGACAGGCTAAAGTTTGGGAATACATTGTTTTTTATAAGTGTAAAGATGATCTCATTTTCATCTGTCTTGACAGATGTCAAGCTGTTAATATCAGCTATTCTATGCTTCTCTGGAGCTTTCACTGCTGCTGTTTGTTTGGGACACTTTGTTTAAACCAGCTTATCACCCTAAAGTACGGTTTGTAACTAATTCTCAGAACTGCTCCTAGCACCCTTTAAATGTGAGTGCAACATTTACTATCCTGTGGCATAAAAGCTGCCTTCAGTACGTGCATATTAGTAGCTCAGTCATTTGCTGTGTACAGTCAGAGTTCTCTAATGCATACTATCCAGACCTAGCGAGTTAAATTATTTGTTCTAACACTTCACCTCTTGGCATGTGTGTGACAGTGCCGTGCCCTAGAAATGCAGGGCAGGCTGTAAGGTATGGTTTG
Source organism: Oceanodroma leucorhoa (assembly GCA_030449065.1). Taxonomy (NCBI): domain Eukaryota; kingdom Metazoa; phylum Chordata; class Aves; order Procellariiformes; genus Oceanodroma; species Oceanodroma leucorhoa. Next base: position 16,106,159 of record JASVER010000013.1, on the reverse strand, counting down.
ATACATAAGATGAAAGAGCTGTATGTTCTAAAACACCAGAATACATAACCACGGGGATGCATCATTTCAGTTTCCTGAAAGTAACAGTTCACTTTCATCACGGTTATAAACAGGGAAGTTGTGCTACTGTTGGGGAGACAGGGAGACAGCTGTCTCGCTGCCTAATCRTGTTCATTCCGGTGCATATCACATCTGTCAGTCGGGCTCTGTATTTTTGACTGCAGGAGCAAACTTAGTCATCATTAGCATGATACTTGTGTTATAAGGTTAAGCAGGGTAGAGTGGCAATTTGGAACTAATTCTAACCAATTGGTTAAGGTTCCCTTGATTTGTTTGTATTGTATTAAAATGGTTAAGTTAGAATATGCCCAATAAGAAATTTTTCAAGAAGTACCTTTTTCCTTATTTTGTACTTTTTTTGAACCTGAACTTAACTGCACGTCTTGCTTGTGTGTGTGGGAGGAATGATGGTAATGGAATGTAGRAAAGATATGACTGGGAGTGGCTTTGGACCTCAGTTTTCAGGTAAGTGTTCAGGGACATGAAGGGCTTCTGCGAGTATATCAGCAGCCAAAGGAAGACTAGGGAAAACAGGGAAAAAGCTGAGGTACTTGATGCCTTTTTTGCCTTTGGTCTTTATTGGTAAGATTTGCCTTCTGGAGTCCTAGGCCTCAGAGACTAGTGGGAAGGTCTGGAGCAATGAAGACTTAGCCTTGGTAGAGAAGGACTAGGTAAGGGAACATTTAAACACATTTACTATAAGGAAGTCTGTGGGACCTGACGGAATGTACCTATGAGTGTTGAGGGAGCCGATGACGTAGCAAAGCCACTCTCAATTGTTTTTGAAAGACTGTGACAATAGAAGATGATTCCTGAGGACTGGAAGAAAGCAAATGTCACTGTTGCCTCCAAGAGGGGTGAGAGGTTCTGGGGATTTACAGACTGATCAGCCTCACCTTGATCCCTGGGAAGATGGAGCAAATTCTTCTGTGAAGCCATTTCCAAACATATGAAGGACAAGAAGGTGATTAGCAATAGTCATTATGGATTTATGAAGGGGTCATCGTGCTTAACCAACCTGTGAGCCTTCTGTGCCAAAATGACTAGATTGGTGGATGAGGGAAGAGCAGTTGATACTGTTTGACTTTAACAGTGCTTTTGACACTTTCTCCCTTAACACCATCTTTGACAACCTAGCTGACGACGTACAGGCTAGATAAGTAGACAGTGAGGTGGACTGCAAACTGTCTGAAATGCTGGGCTCACAGGATTGTGAGTGGTGGCACAAAGTCCAGCCGGAGGCCAATCACTATTGGTGTATCCTAGGGGTTGATGGTAGGGCCTGTTTAACGTCTTTATTAATGACCTGAATTATGGCACAGGGGGAACCCTCGGCAAGTTTGCAGRTGATACAAAATTGGGAGGAGTGGATGAGACCACAGATGGTTGTGCTGCCATTCAGAGGGACCTTGACAGGCTGAAGAAATGGGCTGACAGGAATCTCATGTTCAAAAAGGTTCAACAAGCAAATCTGCTAGAAGGATGTCTGCATTCCAGCACTGTCATCCCTGTACTTCAGTGTTCGTACCATTGCCGGCTGTTGGCAGACTGCTTGTACTCGGGCTTGGCAGCATACTGCCATTTAAGCGTGGTGATTAGACTAAAAATATGCAAAACTGTTTGGAGGGAGCTATCAAAGTCCTAGAGAAGAATGTGATAACAAAACTAAAACATTTATTTTAAAGGGTACTTGATGTGTCGAGGAGGTGATTTTCACAGCTCTGGACCATTATGTAAATGTTACTTGATGTCAGAGTTCAATGAAGCAAGGAATGTGAAAGTGATTTTAATCACAGCTTATGTAATGATTTGCCCCTTGAAAACTTACAGGGTCGCTGCTGTCTAGCCCTGTGTTGCTGAATCCATGGTCTGTTATGCTTGGTACAGTCAGCCCTGCTGCCACAAGCTGCGTGCGGTTTGTAAGTTATTTCTTCGTGAAAATCTTGTTCAGCTGTCTTTAAGTCTTCAGAACTGATGTTGTCACTTTACATTATTGCTTGCTTAAGCACATCTTTTTCAAGATTTCAGATGTTCATATAGTCTTGGTTTGCAGTTCTCGTCTTTAGAAATGTTTTAACTGGAGTTAACGGTTGCGCAAAAAGTGGGTTGTGAAGAGACAAAGCCTTTGAGTATGAAGGCAAAGAGGAGTGCTAGCAACAGACTCCTTAAGTTGTCTCTGTTTATGGGTAACCAAAATAGCTTTAATAGAACTGTTGGTGTGTATGTTAAACATCTTCTATGTAGCCATATAAAGCATTTGATACAAGAAATTGGAGTCCAAAAGAAGGACTTGAAGACCTGGATTGATTGTCACACCCAAACTTGCACAGTAAGCAGGGGTTGTGTGAACTCTGGAAGGTTTTCATAAACCTTATAAAGCAAAATTCTAACGTGACTACACTTGCTTGAAGGACCGAAAAGCAACAGTTTTGTAGCATCAGTGCTGCATCCGATCTTACAAGCAGATAATAGTTCACAAGCTTCAGGAGAAAAACTTTGAATAGCTATATGCTACAAATGATGCTCTTTTTCTGCTAAAAAGCCCAATGTATTAATTTCTGTTATTTAGGGTTTTTCGCTGGTCTGTTGTAGTACATATTTATCATAATCTTAGACTCTGACATCCTTCCATGGCTTTGTTCTTTCATGAATGGTGGTGTATGACTGAAAAAGCCATCACGAACTTCTAAATTATAGGTAGTCTCCGGACTGGAGATACTCATCAACATAGTTAAGCAAAAAAAAAAAAAAAAAAGCTTGATTAATGTGATTATGCAAAGAAAATTTTTAATTTGGTGTCACTGATACTTGGTGCAGATGTTTATCTATACACACAACACCTTCACGGGCTTCTGTGGTTATCTTTTTACTTATGTTAGCTTGGCAGATTTGGTACATCTAAGAGTGGATTTTATTAGTGCATCAGTGATAGATGTCCACATGTGTTCGTTTATATAATGAAGTTGCACAAGTATCATGAGTTTGTATGAGAAGGCAGACTGGTTGGCTGGAGGTTTAACAAAAAAAATAAAAATCTCTCCTAGCATACTGAATCTAGAAATATTGTTCCATATGCTCTATGGATTCCAAGGTACTGTTTTATAACCACTTTTAAAAGGGCATTCTTAAGCTTATTTGTAAATCAAACTTCTGAAGACTTAAATTTGCTGCAGCATTTTCTGTTGACAAATGTACCTAAGTGCCTATGYATCATCATACAATCAATTGCAATCAGTCTGGCAGTTGCTTAGATAATCCTTGTTGGAAGGAATATGTCAATGGAAAGAGGTTCCTGTTTTAATCCTAATAATGCAGGCTGGAATGTATGTTGTCTGCTGGATTGTTATTTGAAGTGGATGCCAGAAATTCTTATGATAAAATCAGTGATAATCATTATGCCAATTTAAGGAGACACCAGCTCTACCCCAGAAGTTCATAGGAAACAAAATCTGGAAAATTTGATCCAAGATGAGACTGTATGTTGGCCCTGGAATGCCTCTCACTTATTCCAAAGTGAATACCTAAATTCTAGAAACCTGTCTGCCTGTGTGACGTTAGTTTTATTTCTTGTCTATGAAATTGATCTTATAATTTTGAGATGCTCTTGGCAGGGAATTGATAAGAAAAATATTTATACAATTGCAGCTGTGTGGTTCTTCCTCATGTATATACTTGATTCTAGATGTCTAGATCCAAGCAGGAATTAAATGGGGTTGCTTTTCTTTTTAAAGGGATGGTAGTCAGTCAGCTCCCCGATATGTGCAGTAGAGTGACTGCTGTGTAGTTTGCTGAAGGTTCTGAAGTGGCAATACAGTTAAGTGTTTTAACAGAGGTGGTTTCTGATTTAAAATAGAGATAATTATGCCATAGTGTAATATGTGAATCATAGCATTACAAGCAGGTAAGCAGTCCAGGAGGTTATAAAAATTCAGCCAAGGTTATTTTGATAAACTTCGCTCAGACTGAAATTGGACCCCAAGAACTAACTTTTGCACTTAGATCTTGCTCGGTGCAATTTAAGCTGAACCCTAAAAATACAATGAAAGTAAAACAATTTTGTAACAACTCTTTGAAGTGAATTTTTTTTTTTCCGCAAGTTTGTACAAAGCCCAAGTAGCAGCTCATAATATAGCTGCACTTTCTAAAAATTTATGCTTATGAATCTTTTCTATCTCCTAACATATTTTATCACTATTTAAAATAGCATTTGTGAATTTAGCAATACTTTTAGTTCCTGAAAAATAGAGATCTCAATCTTGCTTTGCTTTATAGGAAAGGGTGTGTATATATTATAAGGAATGTAACTGGAATCTGTAAATCTTGACATCTGACTATGTGATTTGCTTTGTCATTGTGTAAAAAGTACAGCATGTAAGTGTGCTTCACTGTTTAAACTAGGATTTAATATACGCAAGCTCAAATTTTGACTCAGTGACTTGGCTCTGTGTTTTGCTGTGTGTTGCTTGCACAGTTCTCTGCTATTCGATAAAATGACATTCTGCCCCTTAAAAATTCTTAGCTGTTATTTTAATCTGATGTTAAAAACTGAGGTAATGAGTTTTTTCTAATGTATTAAGAGCTTGAACTGGAAAAAAATATTAACTGTTTGAGATCTCATCTGCCAGCTTTTTTTCTTCCCCATCTCAGTTTCAAATGCAGATATCTAGAAATGCAAACTGATTGCTGACGCTTGGTAATTGAACTAAATATGAGAGCAAGCTCGTCCAACTGTCTCACTCCAGTAAACATTTTGAAGGGTTTATAGCACGAAACCAAATCTCACTGAATGAAGCTTTTATGTAGTTTTCAGTAGACATTTTACTAAAAAAAGATTTAAATACTGTTGCTTATTTGCTCAATGCTCTCCATTTGCATGAATTTCAAGAAAAATGCAGAGATCAGTGCTCCTTCTTGGGGAGAAATGGTAACTAAATATAAAGGTCTAATAATAAAAACACAGTAAAACCACATTTGAAGTAGTCATTCAAGTACTCTGGGCCAATCTTTTTGTTGATTGTGTACTTGAGAAGATAAGACTCTTTGACCAGTAAAGCAGTAATTTTACTTAGAAGGGAAATTGGTAAAATATTACCAGTTCATTTAGGAGCCCTGCAGTTTATTATTGACCTAAACAGCTTGTTCTGTAAGGACTTGGTGCCCATACTAGGAAACAGGGAAAACGAGCCTGATCAAAATACTTGTTGACCTTGTTCCTTATGTCATGGGCACCTTCTCGCAGGTTTGGGGATGTAGTCCTAAAAAAGGAAACACAGAAAAAGCCACAAAAGCAGAAAACATCTCATCTTTCCTAAACAGATGAATACGGTTTCCTTAGTGAACTGGACTATATTCTGATAAATTCCAAATCTCTATATTGGAAGAAATAGCAAATAAATATTTTGTTCTGCTAAACCAATTTCAGGAGACATGTAACTTCAAAACAGAATGGATGGAACAAATGAAAGCTTTCACACAAGACCGCTGCATACAGAGCTTAACAAATACATTGTTCCTAGTTCCCTGCAGCCGCAGAAGTGGACATGTTCACCAGGATTTCTAAAGTGGACAAGACTTGGTTAGAAAAGCCTAGATGTTCCTAGACAATAATTTTTTTGGAAGCTGAAATAAGTAACTAGCAAAACTGTATTTATTATCCTAATCTCCAAATTTGCACGCTTGTTACCGCTTTCCTGACAGGATGTTTTGGAGGACAGTGTGTCCCTCCCTTGAGGTCAAGGCAGGACAGGGAATAGATCTTCATCCTTAAGAACTGGAGCCATTTTAAACAATGATGCACCTTTTGATACGTAATTGTCTGCAGAGAAGAGGGGTATCGGCTACAACACTTCCTCATATTGTTGTGTACTCAGAAACACGTCGCTACAAAAGCCTCAAGTCTTCACAAAGTCCATGTTGTAAACTGGAGTGTGTGCAAAGCTGGAATTTATGAAAGTTCAATTTCTTGAAGACCTTTGTACTAATCAGTTTTAAAACTCTACCCTTGCTTTGTAGATATAGTTTAGCAGGTTGTTTTATTCCATGTGACACAGCTGTTTTAAACATAGCAAGACAAATGTCAAGGGAGATTTTTTTGATGTTTGTTGTTTTTTTCCTTTTTTTTTCTTTTTTTTCCTCCAAATCATGGCTCTTAATTGACATCCTTCACATCTATATAGACTGATTAGTAAACAACTTTATAGTAGAATTAGAGGGCTGGGTTGGTGAGGATTTTTTTTGGTTTGTTTTTAAAGCTGTGTTTTCTGTGGGAAGTCTCCTTGTGAACTTTCTCCCGTCTGTCCTTACGGGGCYGTGAGTTGGTGTTAGGTGAGGGCTGCTTCTGGATTACTTGGATTACTGTTGCTCATTTCGTAGRTTTCCCAATTTGAAGGAGTGTCACTAGTTTAATTTCAGTGGCATGGATGTAACATTTCAAGAACTACTTGACACAAGGAATGCAGGAGATGCCATGCCAGCTAATGAAGATCAGGCTTATTTGCGCACTGGCCTGCACACTAAATTCTGAACCAGCAGTTTAATGTGTTTTCCCAGGTGTAGCACTCTGCTTATGGGGGTGCTTGTCTAGAAAATCTGTCTTGAAAGTGTTCTCCAAAAAAGCTGGATCCCATTTTACTGATGACATATAGCATGCTTTCAGATGAGTGCAAAGGAGCTGTTTTTGTAAATTAAAATGAAATTATGAAGGGGGTTGTGTGTGTCATGCTGTGTTGCTGGTGGTTTTTTCCCTAAGATCTGAATGTAAATCTGATCTCTACAACTAAAACAGCTACCAGAAGATCTAATGCAATGGTTTGATAAGTGGTTACTTCTTTTGGGAGGAGGGTTAGGAATGAATATCAGTTTTCATAAGAGGTTTGATTTTTTCATGTTTTTTTAAAAAAAAAAAAAAAAAAGCTAGTCTCTTCAGGCAGTAGACTCTACTGACCAGAATGTCCTTTGAAACAGAATCATTGTTGATACAAAGCTTCAAGGTAGAAGTTGACTTGCTACAAGGTAGAAGTTTTAAGTACTGATACTTACTAGGAATTTAGGATTTAATTAAGAAGTGGATGATTGGCGGAAAGCCACATGCCAACTTAATTTAAATATGTAGAATTGTTATAGAAAAATGATACAGTAATTAATACCACGTAGAAATTTCATTGGGGATTATCATTGTTTTGTAATTTTAAGTAAACTAGACATAATTGGTGCACTCGTGGCAGCTGTAAAACAAATCTTTTCCCTTTAAAGGGAAAAAACCGATGGGAAAAGGATAGGAGAGGTAACCATGGGAGGCAGGGTGGGTAGGCTATTTGGATTAGATTTAATATTCACAACATAGTGGTGTGTTGGCTACTGTGATGAAAACTTTCTGTTAGTACCTTCAGGGAGATGGGGAAGAGGGGATTATAGCTGTGACTTTCCTACTGAGAGTCTTTAATTTTGGTTTGTACAGAAATGAAGAGGACAATTGTCCACTTCCGAGCCTTCCTGAATATAAATGTGATGTTGCCTTTCGCTCACTGGATTGATACTGTGGGTTGGTCGTTTGTTTTTGTTTTTTTTTTTTTTTTTAGCTCAGAAGTGCTTTCTTTTTCTGTGCTGTTTTTAATGGGACGGAAAATGGAGATGAAAAGGCCTGAATTCTCCTTGAGGCCGGGGTTTGCAGAAGGGCGCTTTCGTCTGTCTCTCCCTTGCGCGGGTTGCTGGGGACTGCAGGCCGCGGGGCAGCCCGCCTGGCAGCCTGCGAGGGAAGGGCACAGCGGAGCAGCGCTGGGCGCTCTCAAGACCTTTGTCCTCACTGTGCGAAGTAAATACAGTACTAGTCCAAGCTCTTCTTTAACCCGTAATCCCAAGCATAGTAGCAATTTGGATTGATTTAATTCAGGAAGCATTTTTGTGTGTGGATTAAGGGAGTGAGATAAGACTGTGTAAGAGCCCGGCATTATTCTGCAGTGAAACTTTACAAGTTAAGCGAGCTGGAAGTCTGGCCCTTACTTTTTACTATTAATATTAGGGCTTGATTTTGTACTTTGATTACCTCAAGTCTGGTGGAAATCTTTTTTTCCCTTCGCATTTGCCTATAGGATAGTTTGCTATGAGTGAACGTGTTCAAAACATAATACTTTGGTATATGTTTAAATAGTAATTGATGTTGGGGGTGGGTATTTCCTGATACTTAATGATGGTTTAGAGGAGTTAGTCATCATTGGCCAGGAAATACCAACTCCAGATGAGATTGAGTTCAGTTATCTAAAAGATATTTCAGTGTCCATCTGAATGTGGTACGTTGTCAGAGACATTGTGTTCATAATAGCATCTTGTTTTGGTGTTTAATTATAGAATAAGGAGTGGTATGTGGGTTCTGTGTGCTATAAATATGTTGTCTTGGAGTCACTGCCTCTGCTGCCCCAGCTTTTGGGAAGTGGTCGGACGGTGTTGCCTAAAACTTGACTTAAATTCTGTGACTGTAAGAACTGCTTTTGGAATCTCAAATAATACTTGCTACTTCCCCTCCTGCCCCTTGGCAATGACAATTGTGGTCTRTGTAAATTTTATGTATACTTTAGTCTGGGATTAAAACTGCCTCTTTCCAGGTTGCTCAGGTTCCCTTCCACTTTGTGAATGGCAGTGATGATTTTATGAATCCTTAGGAAGCATTTTATTCCCCAATGATGTGTTTACACCAACCTACATTCTTCARTTTACAGATTGACTTGGTGCATGTATGTACTTTTTCCATGCAATTGACAGAAAGTTAAAGCACTGATATCAGAGTAGTGTTTTATTTTCCCCTTCCCCCCCTCCACAACTTTTATACAAATTGAAGGAGGGGCTTGTTTTGCTTATTGTATTCTTTCCTACCATAGCAAAAAGCATTTTAGACTTGTGTTGGATTTTCACAGTAGCTCATCAAACTTCTTTTTCAAAGGGAATTACCAGCCTTTTGATAGGGTTAAGCAGATGCCATGATAAAGTTTAGATCACTACTTAAGAGAGATTGAGAGATAAAATGCCAGTAAGGCTGAGTAATGTTTCCTTTTTAATCGCATTCATCCTGCTTAGCCTCGGTTTAGATAAAGATGTGCCTCCTCCTTGCAGGAAAGGGTGCAGATGTGATAAAGCCTTTTATACCAGCCAGTAAACTGAACTGGTCAAATAAACTAGATATGGAGTATACAGTAGATGGTGCATAATGATCTTAACAGCTTTGGATATGTAAAAACAAAACCACCCCTAAATTGCTGATGAGCTCTTACATAATAAATGGTATCTTGTTACTGTATAGCTTGTGCATTTTTTCTGTGCTGTTTTTTCAATATTGAGAACTCTCTCAAGGGCCTGAAATTCCAGATGTAATTTATCACCTCATGTAACACTATTTGAAAGCACTTCCCCAGTTTTTTGTGTGTGGGTATAAATTCATGATGATGTTTCTCTTCTGTGGTTAGGTAGTCAGGATCTGGAACCTGTAAAATCCTTCTCCTAGTTTAAAAAAAAAAAAAAAGCATATGTTGGCAAAAATTCATTGTTCAATGTTAAATTTGGACCCTGAATCTTTATCTTATTTTAAGATTGAAGTATTGAATTTAAAGCTTCTTACAAAAGATTAGGTTTGATACAGTTACAAGGCAAAATCGCTTCTCCAGTTATAGCTATACTGTTGTGCTGATTTGGGGCTGGTGAACGCCTTAATGTGAGAAGAGATGTAGTAATCCAGAGAAGTGCTCTTATCAAATAATTGCACGTGCAATCGAAAAGGGATGGGATAGTTTACAGAAAATATCTAGAAAAAGAGGTATGTATGTTATAGTGAACTTTTTTGTCATGCAACAGAGTGTTTCAGTAAGGGTGGTGCATCTTAGTGGATGGCAGCAGTATGTTACTTCCTACAGTAACAGAGCTGCTGTCTGGGAATCCTCACTCTTATGCTCTCTTTGGTGAAGCAGGCTCTTTGCAGCTGGGTGCTCTCTAATTTTCAGATGGATAATTAGTCCCTACTCTTCTAGGACATGTGCATCTTATTACTTGATCTCTCTAACCCCAGTAACAGCTCGTACAGGGTTCATACAGTCATACAGGGTTCTACTCCTGTGCTTTTAGTCCAGTGTACAAGCCTTAGCTTGTACCTGGCATGACGGAGTAAGTAAGTTTATTTAAGAAAACTGGACAAAAATGCAGAGGCTGGCGTATACCAATATCAAACAACCCTGGTAGTTAAAACCAAAAATTGTTTTTTTGTTTTCTAACATTAAAAAAAAAAAAAAAGTATTTGCAGACCCCTTTTCCAGAGATACTTAGTCCACATATTTGCTCCAGTCTTTACTGTCTAGATAAAGCATATTGACTGAATATTTTATGGGGTTTGAGGGGGCACAAAAACCACCAGTGACTGTTGTAATTCAGGGCTGATGTGAGAAATTCTGAGAATGTTTTCATGACTATCTCAATATCTCTTCTGCCTTTTGGCTTCTTTCCTTCTCAGGACAGGTGAATTTTTCCAGCTGTAATCTTGTAAAAATGTATATTGGGACTTAACTGTGTAATTGTAGGCCTCTATGCTTCCGTTAAGTATTACGCTCCGTTGAAATAGGCTGAAACTTCCTGCTGTCTAGGCTTGTAACTGTCTTACTAGTATACCTAGAGATCCTTTTTTCTGCACAGTTATTTTTATAGGTGCATGCTGAAGAGTGAAGTAGCTCTATCAGTCATACGACAAACGTGGGCACCACAGGTGAAAGCAGGATTCACGAATAACACTTGATTCAATTTATAGAACTAAACATGCTRCGCAGTTTACATACACGAGAGCCAATTTGAAATGGTTTGCTCTGGATGTTACCCTGCTCCTTGCCAGTTKTTTTTGCAAGTTTTCTTAAGTTATCAGTGAGCACAGCTGGAGCTGGCTAAGCCTTGCACATGCCTTGGAGATGCAGAGGGAAATGAGGCATCTCCTGTAGAGAGCAAGGAACCTGCGGTGGCCTGTCCCACTGATGCAGGGGGGACTTTGCTCAGGCTTTGCAGAAAAGCTGTGGTGTCATTGAAGGTCTCGCTTATGTCGTAGTATCCAAGAACAGGACTGTTATGGCCTGCTAAAAACCACTGGTTTCCATTCTCTGTCACGGAAGGATGGAGTTTATGAGCACATTAACTGCAGAACAAAAAAAAAAAAGGAGTTCAGTAGATTTTATTTTTAACTTTATGCAGACAGTGTCAGTGCTGCTTCTGATGGAATGTAATAAATGGCAGTCACGGTAAGCTGCTCTGGTTTAGCTACTGCTTCTAATAGAGATGTCCTAATGTATTATGATTGTAGTAGTCGCTTACAAAATGTTTGCTTGGGAGTCAGGTGTTACCAAAACCCGTGCAAAAACAGGCAGCTGAAGATGGCTTCGGTTTGCGTGCACCGCAGTGTCTTACAGATCCAAGTTAGGTACCTTGGACGTAGCCTTTATTTTGACCCAAGGCCATGTCCAGTTTGTTTAGGTTTCCCAGAAGCATATCGGTGTACCTGACCCAGAACGCAGGCTGTCCAGGCCCTTCCTGTTGCGTGTCACGTCTGTGTACCTAACGCGGGGGGATGTGGGCGGTGGAGAGAATTTGCAGGGAGTGTCTCGGGGCAGTCTGTCCGACGAAGCCTGTGTCGCCGCCGCATTCTCGCCTTACGCTTGCTCTCTTGCCGAGGCYTACCTTTTCATGCTCTGAATTTTGGAGAATTGTAGCATCTGGATTTATTTGTGTGTAGTGTAACTGAGCAAGTCTGTGTGAGTAGCAATCGGTGGACTTCTTAAAACAACAGGCATTTTTTTCAAATGGTAAGTGAAGTACTATGGAAACCAACAACTTAATTCTATAGGTAAAAGTGAGTGTTTGATAGGAAGCTTTTCTTTTCAAGTCCTGGATGGACTGGATTCAAATTATTAAAGGAGGTATTTGTTAGCACTTCTGATTGAATTAGGTACTACAATGTACCCTTGGTTAGTTCTGCTTTCTTTGACCGGTTGAGTAATGTGTTTATTCCCTGAACTAAGCTTGTGAACTTCCCCTTCACTTCTTAAAAACTGAATACCGCAGCTTTTTACCTTAAGATGCTGTGAGTTTTAAAATTTGAGAGATTCTATGAAAGATTGTAAATGAATTGCAAGGCATCCTCAGGAAGCTTGTTCCTTTTTTAAATGTGCATCCTAATGTAGCTGAGAACATCGTGTAGAAGTGCTTTTCAAGGTCCCTGAACTCATCTCTACCAAAACCTTTAAATTTAGTGAGATATTTAATTAATATTTATAATTGTACTCATAGTGGGAATCTTTAACCACTTAAAATAGATTCAGAAAGTTGGTTACTAGTTACTGATATGTTGAAACAGTTTGAACCTTTGAAATGTATTAAACGAAAACTGGGGGTTTTTACATTGTATTTAGTAGATAAATTTGAATGTTTCTCTAGTTTGAAGACTTGAGCCTTACTTGGATTTGCTTTTAAACATCATACTCAATAAGCTGATCCATAATGCTATTAATATTCCGATTTCTRCTCAAAATCTATTTCTTCTGTGATGCCTGTCAATATTAGCCACCTTAAAAGGTAGATAAGGTGCTACTTAGCAATAGCTGCGCTAATGATGAAGTAACTTCTTCTTACTCATGTTTTAGTCCTTATTTCCTTATTTTTTTTCCTCCTCAGACCTAGGACATAATGCATAGTCAGTAATACTGACACACATTGCCTGCTCCCATAGTCTGTGGGTAACTATATCTTCAAAAAGCACATTGCTTCTTTTCTTCCTTCATAATTTTATGAAGGAGAACTAGAGCCAGAGGACTCGSGTCTGATTTTGCACTGGGGTGAGCATGGATTAATTTTACGTAATGTACATCAACCTGGGATGCTTAGGTTTTACAGAGGTGTTCAGTCATCTCTCTTGCTGGTGTATTGCAATTCTCTTAGTCCCTTCCAGAGTCTCCCTTCAGAGAAGGGGAGCTCTGCTGAGAGTTTCACGTGTTGGAGCTATTTTAATTTTATCAACATAACTGGTTTTATGTGTAATGCAATATTATTATCCAGCAGGAAATATAGCCTCCTWCTGTGAACCTCAAGACTATCCAATATTTTAAGAGTGCTATCTAACCTTCTTTCCAGCATCAGGGAAATCAGTATGTCAAATACCCTGTCCCRCACAATCCCCACCCCTCTGCCCCTTTAGGAAGAAAATTTACAAGCTTGCTTTAGATGTTCTGACTCTTGTGAAATGTAAGATTTTTTTAAAAAAAATCTATTCAGATTTTAATTTTTTCATAACTCCGAGGTGACTTCCAGAAGAGGGCCTTAACAATAACAAAATTCACAAAAATCCTTCTTAGYAGAAAAGTCACTTGACTACAAAGAATATTTTGAAAAGTAAAAATACTCTTACTAGAACAACATTCCCCCCTCCCCAAACCAATTAAACAAAAAAMCCCTGGAGTAAGAACAATTAAACTGCAAAAACTGGAGCAGATCATATATATGTTCATCTATGACTAGGATCTTAAGCATGGGCAGATTTTAGGTATGTTCTGTGAAGTTAACTTAGCTGGTCATTCAAATCTTTTTGGGTCTTTTGCTGYATTAGATAATAAAGAAGGATGGAATTGGCTTATCTGCTCAGCACCGGTGTCCAAGTTTTAAGTTGTACTGTTTGAAATACTGAAACTTTTAAAGATTAATCTCAATTATTCTGGAAATTACCACTAGATCAGGAATTACAGAAGTTCATTTTAATAAAACATGTATTCAGTCTGAGTGTGTTGTCAAGTTAGTAACCTATATTTTCACCGCAGAAGCAGGATAGGAATGAGACAGAGCAACTGCAAGTCTTACAAGCCCCTCTCTGAGACAGAAAACATGGAAATGCCTCTTGCTGCAGAGCTGGGTTTGTGGTACAAAACTTGCACCTCCAGGGAGGCTGCTGATGCTCCTTAGCCTAGCCTAGCAGTGTGTCAGACACACTTGTGTTTTGTCTTCATCCTGATGTCTTGTGTTGCAGGGCAGTCCGCTACCAGTTCATGTATTTCTTCCACACAAATTTTACTTGTTTTATCTAGAAAAGATCAATTCAATAACAGGATTGTATGCATCAGTATGTAATATACAGGGGAATTTGTCTGTAGCCCAAACCCCTGATTTCTTCCGCTTCCTGRATCTCCTTTTCTTCCTTATTTTTATATTGCTGAAACTTTACTCAGTTTGTAATTAGTATTTGGGTCTCCTACATATGGCTCCAATCTCCTCCTATAGCTRCAGAAATAGATATTCATAGCAAACCTGCCCAAATGTATTATTCCGTCGCTGAGAAACTGTTTCAGTGCGCATTGTGATTCCTCCTGCGCCTGCGTCAGTGACCAACTGTTGAGTTTTGGCATGCGTTGCATTCCTGGGTGTGGTTGTAGGACAATCCAAGAGAGCCTCGGTTGTCTTGGCTTTGTTACAGCAGCCTGTCGCAGTTTAAAGGTTCACGKTAGAGGCTATGAAAAGCATTTCATTCCAGACTGTGAAGTTATTTTGTCACCTTCATCTTTAGTTCTTTTTTTTGTAAGATTTGAGGGAGAGGGAAGTTACATGAGTAATAAGACAGGCCTGGTATAGTTCATGAACTCAATACATTTTTAAAATATTGTGAGTCATGGCAATAAAAATTTCCGTAGTTGTGGTTACTTTTCAGCTTTGGGGTTTAGAATCCTGGGTACACTGAATTTCATCCTTTCTGCTATAGCTTCAGGGTTAAGGAGGTTTCATCTTGTAACACTMGTAAGTCTACTTCCAGCCAGCATGACTGTAATGTTTAATCTTGAGAACCTTCTAAAATGCAAGTTGACTGACCAAGACAGGACTCAGCCATGAGTTAAGGTTGAGTGCAGAAGGACTAAGTATGGGAAAGAAAATGAGGACTGAGCATGGAAAAAGAAAACCCACAGTAGCTGTCGGATACGATGCATGGACTGCAGCCCCTTCTTGTGACAAGGAACTACCAACAGGCCATGTGAATATGAGTGCACTGGAAACTGTTGTCACTTAATAGTGTTGGCATTGCTCAAACTCAAGACTTGGAAAGGCTAGGAAAGTTCTGTCTGTTTGTATAGTCAGACACTGTGTACTTTATAGAAATGTTTCTATATAATCCCTGTATAAACAGTGCTGGAGGTCAGCTTCCAGTGGCCATATTTCACAATAGAGACAGGTGGAAAAGGAGAACCTGATCTTTGCAAATGTGGCCTCTTTCTTCGTAGAGTATTTTCTCATAGACAGTGAGGGAACGATAAGAATATAAAACTCATTAAGAACTCTGAACTTGTTCAAATGCTTCAGCTCTCCTTCACAGGAAAGATTTGAGTGACTAAACTAGGCTGCCCTTTCAAATTCTTATGTTACTACTTTTGCAGCTTGATAAATTTCATTGCAGAAGCCTTATTTATGTAAAACATTGAGTGTAAATAACCGAAGAACATGTTATTGCATAGATGATTGATCTTTTTGGGTAATATTTGTGAGTTTATCAACTTTGCCTAACCACTGGAAGAAATCAATTTGGCATAACTCTTAAATATGCTTGGTGTGAAATTTGAGGAAAGGTGGTTTGTGGCTTCCAGCAGTACTTTTTGAGGCATGTAATTCAAATGCCTGTAGACACTTGCATAATTTTACTGTCATGGGGCTAAATTGGCCAGAGAAACATATGTAATAGCTACTTGGCTTTTTCTCGTCCTAATTTATGAGTTCTGTGATGCTGCTCTTTCTGAGTAGGAATCCAACTTCTCAAGTCTTGGTGCTGGGAAAACTGTATGATAAAAGGCTTGTATTTAGAAGGGAAGGCTTTATATAAATGCTTTCACCATCTCTATCTACAGTGGTAAGCTAGGCTGCTACAAATGTCAAAAGAAACCTCTTACAGAGAGATGAGGAGTTCTGTAGTTCTTGTCTGAGAACCCTTTCCTTTTCCAGAAAATATTACTACTGCAGGAGACCACTGCCTTTTTAATAGTGGTAGCTGTTTGTTTGGTGCGATGTGTGCAGCTCCAGAAAGCTGCAGGGAAGATGCTGCTGTGTAGATGATCTCAGGAGGTGAAGYTTGAGCTGGGAAGATACAGAACAAACCATAAGCAGAGAAGAAGGATGGCACTGTAATTTAGGTAAGTGGCACCTGATGGACAATCAGCCTTTGAAATGAAATCTTTCCTTTAAGAAGCGAGATATTTGCACCCAGCAAATGCTAGAAAATGCACGTACGGAGACCCTACCCATTCTGATGTAGACGACCTTTGGTTTTGTTAGTGCTTTGTTGATGTATGTTTGCAAGACAGTAGTTGCCATCAGTTAACCAGGGGTGAAGATTGCTAAAGCTGCTGGAACAACGGTGTAGTTTGAGTGGACTTTCTAAATTCTGCCATGTGCACTGATGTTTTCTGGCCAAATGAACATTTGGCTTTGGTAATCTCAAAGGTACATAAGATGATGCTTGGTCCCCCAGGGGTTGTGGTCAAGATCCACTCTTGTGGAACTTGCCAGCAGGAAGAGATTATGCCAACTTCTCAGGAGATCTGATTTTTCTAGAGTGGAATAAGGCGGCTTTCTATCTCAATCCGTTACCTATGTCACAGACTCGCTATTTGCATCCCCTGCTCATAAGTTCCATTCCTGTGAATGTAGTAAATAAAGTGAAGTTCAATGTACATAGAGGAATTGTAGGATAATTGAGGAATGTATAATTGATTCCCTGTGAAGGAAAGTGGTGTTATCTTCCACATAATTTTAATGACACTCTAAGTTGTGGTATCCATATTATCAATGTCCTATACACTGCCTATTGTGTAAGGGACAACTGCACATTCTGTAAGGAACAGGCTATTTTTTTTAATGGTTTCTGGACTTAGAAAGGGAAGGCAGAGGCACTGTTAAGAATGGTGATCTATGAATGGAATAGTTACGCTGCAGTACCTGCCAGAATAAYTGATTTTATTCAAGGTGCTGCTTGAATCAGTGGACCCTGTGACTAGTCACCGGTGAAGATAACACAGTTGTGACTTTCATGGTTGTGTGAATCTGGCAGCACAATATCCAGTATCCTTTTCATCAAGTCCCTGTCATGCCTGCCCTGCTGCTGGGTGCCAGCTGTTACTGCAGGCATTTTTAGACTGCTTTCCTCTACATMCTATCTTCTGCTTCCAAGCTCAGTTGCCACCCCAGGAAGCAGCTGTCTTTTGTGGAAGTGAGGTGATGTGTTGCCATCTTGGTATGCAGAACAAGGCACATCACTTCATCTACCAGCCTGGGCAGCAGCAGCATGATTTCTTACTTGCCCAGGCTGTAGAGCTCATATTGCTTCTATGTCGAACTCATTCATACCAGGAGTGAAATTTGTTGCTTGCCACTCTGGTCATCCATCGGCAGGCAATGCACAATATGGCAATGGTAGAATCAGGATACGTTATTCAGAGGAAACTCCTGTGAGTGATAACTTGGTTTCTTTGACCTGCCACTTGCTCTGTGCTGTGTCTGGTTTTGAGGAGTGACTGGTAGCGGTGTGCGGTGCTGCAGACGTGGAAGGGCTGCCGGTGGGTGCAGGATTTCAGGGTCATCGGGCGATATTTCTGCCTGTGTTGAGCTTGAAGCTTCATTGATTTCTCCGATGAACATGAGGCCCAGTGAGAATGAAGACAATTTTCCTGRTTGTTTCCTGTTTGACGTTTCTTGTTCCTTTGCCAAGCAGTTTAAAGCTGGGAAGATGACAGCTAGTGTATGACTCGGGAGGCTATTGCAGCCACGTGGTTTTCCAGCACGTGTTACTTCCAGGCAATGCACTTTTTGGCACTTTATCTGCCACCAAACTCTGTGTGTTGCGTAGGTCGTTGTAGCTGCTTTACTGTAGTGAACAGCAGCTGATTTAGGAAGGTGAGAGACATCTRTGGATTTCACAGTTCCAGCCTGGCCGAGGTTATTCAGTCGGACTGGTGTGCTCGTGAGGACCCTTGGCATCAGCGGAGCTGCTGGATTGCCACTGTTCTTGGCAGCCCTGCCTGTACCCCGGTACTGACTCCTGGGCAGCCTGATCTCCCTCTGGGAGAACATGACCTGCTACGTGGCTGTGGGATACGTTTAACCATCTGAAAGGGATGGAAGCGTGATCCCATGTATGATAAACGGGATCCTATTTTGCTTAAGATCATGGCAGGAGTGAGGGAGGCAATTTCTATGCCAGAAACATAACTAATGTGAGGACAGCTTTAGGGATCTGTATTCTCTGTACTTACTTCTGTAGTTCAGCGTGATGTTAATATTGGACTTTCTTCCTGGATTTGAACAACAGTAACAAGAAAGCCAAGAGCTCAATTTGTTCGAATAATGAACATCTTTCTCTTTTTGTCCATGTCTCATCTGGCAGCTTATTTTAAATAAAGTTAATAGGTGCTCAGTTGCAGTACAATATGCAATATTTCTGTAGCTCTTACTGGCTCTCGCTGACAAAATCTGCTTTACTGATGGCTTGAGATATTTCTGACTTAATTCAGCAGATATTGCTTGTAATTATCCTTTCATTTGAACCTTTTGCTGAAATAGAAGGCACTTTTTCATGCTCTTTTGCTGTTTTTCTTAAATTGACCATTTATTTGCAGATCAGGGCTAAAATGAACACAGTAGTTTAGAATTTCTTAGGTGGGAGAACTGTCCATGAGTAATGGTGAAACAGGAGTTTTGTGAATGTGAATATTTATGGGATTTCAGTGTTTGTGGAAGAAGGTGATAGTCTTAGCTCCTTGTAACTGGGACCCTGAAAGGCAGCACTGGTATTTTGAGATGCATATCTTAACTTTGCCTTTTGAATGTATGATTGATCAACTGTTAAATTGCTGTTGGTTAAACTTTGTCTCACTAATAAATGTTCTGTGTCTTGCTGGACTAAGAGTATGGGAACCCTTTTGATGTTAATTTCTAGACTCTACAGAAAATTTCAGTGGAGCTTGTTTATTATCAAGTGAAGGTTATTTTAAACTGTTGGTATTAGGATGCACGTTGTGGCCTTTACTTAAAATCCATTTTGAGATGTGAGTACAACTTGTAAGGAAAACATACATGCAGAGGCTTGTTCTGGCTTTTAATGCATGTTTGTTTGTAGTACTTGTCTGTATTGTAGCAGAAAGTCGGTGCTGATCTTGAAAGAGATAATAAAACCTGTATGCTAACAGTTGGAATTAATGTGGGGAAGAGAAAGCTAACAAAAAAGTTGAATTAAGATCACGATATTTTGTGACCAGGAAGGTGGTACAGTAAGGCTGAATCCACTATATTCCAAGCCAAAGACTTGGCTTGTGTGTTAAATTACTATAGATTTAATTTTGACTAGAAGCTGAAATGCTGATGTGAGTGCTTGCAGTGCAGTTAGTAGGTAAAGTAGTTTTACTAGTTTGGAACAGTCTGTCTCAGGTAATGAAATGAGTTTTCCCCCTCTATACTAGAGGATGTTATATTGGACTAACTGATTTAAATGTTGTCTACAGGCTGAAATTAAGATCTCATTATGGTTCTGGAAAGACCAAGTATTTTGATTAGACTGTTAGAGAATTGAACATATTGCTTCCATTTCTCGATTAATGTTTTCTTTAAAAAATCTTCATTATCATGGAGCCATTTTGTAAYTATTAATTTGATATTAGGCGAAAAGGGTGGAAACCATCTGTTTGGATGTCKACTGAGTTATTTGTTTAGAGAAATAAGTTTTCATTGTTAGGTATACTTAAAGTAGGTTTGTATAACTGAACTGTTTTTTCTCTCCACTGAGTCTAATGGGAGTATAAATAACCAATTTGGATGTGGACCCCTGGATTTGTAGATGTCTCAAGCTGTATGTGATAATTCTTACTGAGCATGTAATTGTGGATTCATACTATCTTACTGCTGGTCAGCAGTAATGTGTTACTAATTTTAGTGATCATAATGAAACCTGGTAACTTCTGTGAAAGAAAATGTCTGAGAGATTACTATCAGTATTTCAAAAAATAGCGCCTGTGAGATTTCGTAGCAATAGCAGTTAAATTCCTATCTAATGCCTCCATAAAGACAAACATTACTAGCCTTATAAGCAAAAGGCTTTAAATGTCAAGCAATAGGACGAGGGAGTAGGGAGGGAAGTATGCATCTGTTTTATAAGAGCCGATCTGAAAAACTTGACTTGGAGTTCTTCCAAAAAAACCCAAACCTTAAACACAGTCTGATTGATTTGTCTTTTTATCCCTTAATTTTTTTGGACCAGAAAAATCCCCCACCCAAAACCCTCCCCARTTCCATTGAGATTTGTTCCTCCCCACCCCCAACTGATAATATGCAAACATTGAAATTAGTARGAGAAAAGGTTTTGGCATAGATCTGAGAAGCTTTGGGTCTGTTGCCATGAACAGAGGAAGAACCAGCCTTGACTGGAGTTGTGSCAAGTTGATATAATGGTGTAACAATTTCAGATTGTGGGGTTGTTCTTTAAAAGAAGCACTTGAAGTAATCTAAAAATCCATTGGCTTTTGAGGTACAGGGAGGAAAGGATATAAGTTCTCAGATGAAACCTTTTCTAGCCCGTACTGAACTTGACTTTCTCATCTCTGTTTTTTTCAGCCCATAGGTTCATATTTTTTTTGTATATCCATGGAGTCAAGGTTATAGCTTCAAGAGAGGGATTTTGAGAGAGGGATTTTTAAGAAAACTACTATTGCAGAACCTGAGGAAAAAAACATCAGTCAGTCATCAAGTCAACATATTCTTGCTATTGTCATATGAACAYTATGTTCTGGTAGCTGATTCTATGACACTTGGGTTTGGGGAATTTTTTGCCACAAATTACATACATCAGGATTTTATGAAGTTAAATACTTTTAAAAGATATCTCTTTAGTTATGTTGTGATATCTGATTTTCAAAATCGCCGAGTAAGTGTGCCACTGAAGTTGTGCTCGGACTTCGCAGTAAGCGGACATGGGAAATGTTAGGCACGAAATGAGGTTTTACATGCTGTGTAATTATAAGGAGTACTAGTTGTATATATACAAAATTGTACCAGAAAGCTGGAATTGTGCTAGAGYACCCTGTTTAGACACCTCTCATAGGGACTATGGTGACGGATTCCTTAAACATCTTGTGAGTTCTTCTGTGAGTGATGAAACGTGTGGCTTGTATTAGACTCCAGAGAGGATATAGAATATTTTTAAAGGTATTTAACTGGTGGGGGAATTAAGAAAACATTGCATCCTGTGTGCTTAGAAGAATTTATAGTTTTGTATCTAACTTCGTTAAGCTGGYTTGTGATTTGATTACATTTATGTAAAGCAAACAGATTTGGGAAATAATCCGATTAGTTCCCGGTAATGTTTTGCAAAGAGCTATTATGAGAAAAGAGTTATGGAACAACTCAAAACTTGCACTGTACAGGTGTGCAAATGTTAACATTAATTCCTAATATAATAAATAAGAATGTTTCTATGAAGAAAAATTTATATTCTTACAAGTCAACCACAGTTGCTATGCTGGGCACCAGAGAGAGTTCTTTGAGAAGATTCTGCCCATTTTTATGTGAAAGTGAACTTTTTTGTGTTGCTAGGCTTATTGAGGGATGATCAAATGATTTTCCAATATTCTGACAGCCAGAAAAAGTTACTGTATCTTTTCTCTAAGCTCACTTTTATTATTAAAACCTGCCATTTTCACAAAAGCTTGACGCAAAGCCTTCACAATTTCACTTTGTGAGTTATAAATTAATATGAAGAATGCCTTTTGTGACACTCACCCTTCTCGTTGCATTGGCTGCGGTCAAAAGTGTGGCAGACTTAGTGTGAACAAGCTGAAGAAAATGCACCGATAAAAGAACCTTAATTATATTTATCTAACTGTTGGAGGATGGGAGCGAGTAAAGTGTCTTGAACTGCCACATAACAGCTGCCAAGCAGTGACTGACTGAAGTGCTTGGGCCTACTGCAGTAATGGTATAACAAGGAGTCATCTGTCATCTTGTGAATGTATGAGCTAATTTTTTCCTCACACATACTTCATGGCAGTTTAAGCTAACTTTCATTTTCTAATTGAGATTGACTAGGGCACRCATGGCTTGTTGCCACCGTAACTCAGATTTTGTGAGCTATCCGGAATATACAAATTCATGGGCTGGTTTTCATTTAAATGTCTTGGGCCATAGGAACTTCTGCTTCTGTGGGCTTGGGAAAGGGAGCTCCTCCGCGCGCGGGGAGCCAGCTCGCGCCGGCGCTGGCGCAGCCGGGTGCTGGCAGCTCAGCTGTGGCAGCCGTAGCACAGGGCTTTGGCCCCCTGACCTGGTGGGGAGGGGAGGCCAGCTTGYCAGCCTGCGCCTTCGCAGCACCGGCTCCGTAGCACGGTCATTCTCTCTGATACAGCCAGTGTTGGACCCCGGGGAAGAATAGAAGGTTGGGGCAGATGTGAAATAGGCCTTCCCAGCTTCAGATCGGACTGGGTGGTTTCCTGAATGGGAGGCTGCACCTCCACTGTGCTTTCTAATACCCCTTGGACATTTTGATCAAATAATTAAAMTTTTTTTTTTTCTTATCCTCTTATATTTTTGGCTTGTAAAATATCCCGTGGCAAGGAATTGTGCAAGTTGATTGCATATCATACGAGAAATACTCTTTTATTTTGAAACCTGGTCTGCTAGAGAATTCCATTGTTTCTCCCCAATTTCTACAACATAAGAATTGGAAAATCACCATTTCCTGTTCACTTTCTGACACTTGTGATACTATAATCTTTGTAGCTCTCCCCACCAGCAGATTGCTTTCTTGAGGTAAAGACCTTTGACATATCTAATCTGCCCTTGAACAGAAGCTGTGATGTAGTCCAAATTATGCTATTACCCTTCTGCACCTTTTCGTTTCATTTCAGAAAGGGTATGTTAACTACAAAAGTATGTGGTATTGAAGCTGAGCGCAGTCTGGTCTTAGGTTGCGGCATCTTACTGGTTTTGCTCTGCTGCTTTCATAATAATTCTTACTAGCGTTTGCTTATTCGACAGTTAATTTTTTAGAGGACTAAACATCTGACTTATGATCTTTCCTAAACAACAGTAATAGCTGAATTCATCTTCATCATTATTTATAATTAGGGTAATTCTCTTACCCTTCTTGAATGTGCTTTTCTCTGCTGYTTTTATCACAGAATCATTTCTTCTTGTGAGATCTTCTTGTATCTCTGAAATCAGTTTAATTTAATCTACACTTGATCATTTTGCATCAGCTGTAAACAGTCACTTAACTAGCTGCTTTTGAGAGCATATATGAATAAAATAAAAATCACTCTTTATAGTGGAGAACGCTGTAACTCCCCATTCTGCATCTGAGCATGCTGCTATTCTTGTGGATTTACCTAGCTTCTCTATACCTGAATCCTACCTGCTGGCAGACTTGGCAGCGCTACTATCCATTCCCACTGAARACTTCTCAAAGCTGATGCAAATGTATAATTTGTTGTTCAAAATCCTTCCGGAACGTGGGCCACGTGGACTGGACTTTTAAAGGCTGCTGTGTGCTGGGGCAGAGCACTGTTGCTGGATCAGTTGTCCAAAGTGCTGTGGCTTTCACTTTTGTGTTGAGCATGACCATCACCTATGAAACACTGCGTAAAGCTTCAGTATGAATACATTTTTTTAATCTTGCTGAAATGTATCTTCCAAGTAATCTGGTTTAGAGTGAATGTTAGTTCCTGAAACGCGTGCTCTGGACCGTAGCTTGTTTGTCTGATGTTTCTGCTCTCACTTAAGATCTAGAAGCAAAAATACAGTGTGTGTTCATATGTTTCTGAACTCACAGTAAGTAGGTAATAATCAAGTCAATAGCCCAAGGGAATGATTGATTGATTTATATTTGACCTTTTCTACTTCTAAGCAGCAGATGTTTGCTGTACTGGATACAATTCCTTGTCTATTCAAACGCTGATTATTTGGTTATAAAACACTCACAGGTCCTACTGAAGTAACTCCAGTGTAAAAACCTTAGATTTGTGACTGATTTACCAATAAAATATGCTTATTTTACTTGTAAAAGTTATTTTCTTTAATTTTGAAAACGCATTTATTTTTGTGAGATTTGATGTATTTAACTTCAAGCTTTGGTTCTTGGATTTGAGTGAGTAAAGGAAGTCATCTTCCACTGTTTCAGCCCTTTCTGTACTTTATGTAATATCTAATTTATTTTCTAAAGTCAACATGTGTTTGTAAAGATACCTTTTAAACCTGACACGTTCATGTTTGAAAACTGCTTAGTTGTCCGAGATTTAGTTGCCCCAAATGTAAATGATTCACTTGGAAATGGCATGACTTGGTTAGTTAAAATTCTTCACACGCATGCAGATGAGCTGCAAAGCAGAATTGCTTGAACTGCTTTCCACAAGGCACAGCTAGTGTTTCTTTAGAAAACTTTTGCTTATTTTCTGTTATTATAGGTAGTATAATTCAACTCACTTAATATCTCACAGAGTGTTTAGGAGACCTGCTTTTCACTAGTGGCTGACAGTCTTTACAGGGTATTTTTAGAGTAAGCCTATAAAACAGGGGAATTACTGTCTTATGTCTCTGCACTTAAACATTTTAGCATATTGTATAGGACTGTTGTCAGAGTTTGCAGTCGCTGTGGAGTCTGAATTGGGACATTTGCTTTAGAATAGTTATTGATAACGAGGCTGTCTGTCTTCTATTTGCTGAACTTCACAGGTTTGGGAGAGCCAAGTGATTTCTCTTATGACTGCTAGGAAGAGCATTGCATATCTTTAGGATATGCAACTTCTGCCTTGCAATGATCAAACTTATATTTTTCTGACAGTTTAAGAATCTGAGTGTGGTTGCTGTGCTGGTACTTCTATTACACAGCATTGTGGAATACTGAATACTGTATTTAATTGCTGCAGTCTGGGGACATTCATGCTTGAAGAGTCCGGCATATTTTGTAAAATTCTAAGCTTTAGGACAGGGCTTCTGGTAGCTGAATGTTTTAGCCACACAATTGTTAACGGTGTATTGGAGGTACAGTTCATGATTTCATTTCGTAAGCTGTCTGCAATTTTGTAAGCTATCTGCAATTTTTGTTTAACTCTGTTTTTTGCCAGTAAGATGTTGCTGTCRTGACGTTTTTTTCCCTTTCTTCCACCCTCATCCATGGTGCAAATAGAATTATCAAGTGCTCTGGAAACAGCTGTGGATCAGCTACCTTAGCTCAGGTATGAGACAGCAAGAAACCTGATGGATTTGAGGGGATGGCTAGTACCTCACACCTTATGATGACAGTGCATCACGATTTCTAAGAATGCTGTCAGAGAAATTTATATTATCGATACAGCTCTGACCTCTTTGGTCTTATACAAAGAGTTTAAGCTTGCCATATCTGCTGTATTTTCAAAGTATAATCTAATTATTGCTTTCACTGCTGGAAGGTGAGTTTTCTACGGCTGATATGCTTGTTTCAGTAGTCTTTTTATTACGTATCCAACACTTTATTTTTCTGCAACAAGGAAAATCCCCTTAAGTTGAACTCTAAATAATAATAATAATAACAAAATATATTTACTGGCTCAACAAGTGAATTCATGCTTCACCTTTATGTGTATTTTGATGTCTTAGAATGCTTACTTGTAGTATTGTATTATTAGATCTTAATTGAGTAATGAAAGGGTAAATGGGTTGGAAAGCCATGTGGTGAATAATGTGGTTAGTCATACCGTATTGCGTAAGCAGGACTGTTAACGTTTTAGTGAGAATGCTCATGTGGTTACATGCCTTCATTTGCTTCAGTGTGACAGTGCTGGATTTAATTAGATTTTATGGGATCTAAACTTACAAAAAGGCTCAAAGTTCTGTATTCAAAATCTGACATGTGGGGTGACCTTTTCTTCCTCAGAAGATAAGGGTACTCTGTGTTCTTGTGCTGGTGAATAATTGCAGAGAAGCTGTTGCAGGGCAATTGCAGCAAGTTTTGGCTAACCTTTACAGTAGGCTTGGAGAGATAGGGCTTTACATGTTTTTGTGCTGTGTAAGTGGGAGAGGAGGGGAGACCATTTGTTTCGCAGCAAAGCTTAATAAGGATTTTTCAGAGAAGTAAAACTCCATTCTGGCAGCTTCGTAATAGACAAGAGACAGACTATTTACCTTGGCGGCAATCAACTTGTTTTCCTAGMTTGCCTCTTTCTCATAAGTGAAACGTTCTTACCTTGGCATCTTAAATTTAGAGATTCAAACTGCGCATTAGAAAGCAAAATAGATCTAAATGTTTTGAACCACTTCTTCATATTTGTGCTTGTACTGCGGGTAAGCCTGCCAAAACCAAATCTCATCCCAAGAAAATGGCTTGAAACAAGCATATTTCCTTGCTGATGTCCTAGTGCCCCGGTTACAGCCAAGATTTACAATAATGTTGAAGTGTCAGCAGAGAACTGAGTTTTATAGGAAAAAGCAATGTGGAATACTCTTCTGAAATATGGAAGTGCGGGCTGTTTGCATTTCCTGGTGGATTCCAGACTCTTGTGGATTTTGTAATAAAATTCAAGTTTTGATAATGCTAAAAAGATAGCTGTTAGATGTGAGTCTTTGGACAGGTGCGACCAGCTTGTACTTGCACAAGAACTCAAAGCCACGGAGTTTTCTGAGGATACAGATCTTCACAGCCGTGCCAAGGAATGTTTCTGGAGTGCTTTCCTAGTAAGTAGGTTAAGCAAACATTTTTTTTTTTTTTCAATGAGATTAAGATAATTTGCATGTCCTCTTAGGTCTGAAGTATCAGGTAACTTTGGCAGGAAAAATGCATCCTTATTCAGAAAGCTTTGATGTCAAGAAATGCCTGGTATTTCTTAGGCAAAAAACATATTCAAGATGGATGAACCTGTTGCTCTGGGTTTGGGGCTCTGTTTGGCTTGTTCCTTTTTTTATTAGCAATATTAGGTGCATTTCACTGGGAAAGAGCATGTAGGAGCTGACAGCTGTGCAGCTGCTCCTACCTCACCTGTGTGTGGCCAGCAGGCAGTAGAGGTGTGAATGAGACTTTTTTTTTTTTTAAATTACTTAGTCTGATTGTAACATTTTAAGTGAATTAGTTTTATGTGGAGGCTTGTAAATTTTAGAATGATTCCTAAAACACATTGTTCTTAAACCTAGATTTCCCTGCTGTTTGAAATGCATACTTCTAGGAATTTTATTGATGTGTCAATTTGGTCTGCTCCTGATGATTCACACTTGAAGGAGTTCTTGTGCTACAAAGCAGGAGGATGGCACCAGGCGRGCTGTTCCCTCCCGTGCCCTGGCTACTCTGTACTTGTTGCAGGCTACAGTTTGCCCTTGTTTGACCCATGACTTTTTTTTTCCTAAATTGGTAAAGTAAATAGGAAACAGTATTCAATTCTGAGACAAAACAGAAAGTAATCCCAAACCCTCTGAATGGTTTTAAAAAACTGGCTGAACTGAGGACTTAAAATCGKTTTTTATCCTTTTTCATTGCAAACAAAGAAGATACCCCATAATTTAGTGCGGATTAAATAACCTTTGTGAAGGCTAGAGTTCAGAAGAAAGATAAAAATGGGTTTGTACTGKTTTTTTTGTCCTCAGTGTTGAAACTGTAAGTGGTTGCTTAGAAGTGTGATATTTGTAGTACCCCAGCCTAAAAATCTAACCACTTAAATTTCTGAACGCAATTCAGGTACCAATACTGTCCTTCTGCCCTGAAGATTCTGTAGTTTGGATCACCTTGTAGCAGCAACTGCTATGCAAGAAACATTTGTGCAAAATGTACATGAACTGCTTATCTGAAGGTATGGGCACATGTGTAAACTCCTGCAAGGCAAGCWAAGCTCCAAATTTGCATCACCATCATCATCAGCTCCCACCTGATCTAACTTCAGTTAGTGTGAAAGCTTACCCGTCTCTCACTGAAGGATAAATTGCTGGCTTGTGCTCACTGAAGGG
Source organism: Oceanodroma leucorhoa (assembly GCA_030449065.1). Taxonomy (NCBI): domain Eukaryota; kingdom Metazoa; phylum Chordata; class Aves; order Procellariiformes; genus Oceanodroma; species Oceanodroma leucorhoa. Next base: position 16,078,124 of record JASVER010000013.1, on the reverse strand, counting down.
TAGAAGTGAACACATTCTTACAGCAGAGCAGCTAACAAGACATGAATTGACATGCTAGTTTATCTTGCAGTAATTTGTTCTGCAGCCATAACCTGATGATGCATAAGGCAATGAAGCCGAGAGTGCTTCAACATGCACTTTTCTCCATGACAACGTTGTTTCTGCCTCTGCTGTCCCTGAGTTGTCAGTGAACTGYTATGGGTTAAAATGATACCTTTTCAGGTGGTCAGAAGAATAATGGTGCCAAAGCTCTCCTTAAATTGGCTTTGGAGCTGTGTTTTCAAAATGTCCAAAATATATCAATTTGCATAAAATTAAATGGCAACATAAATTTATAAACTCACTATGTGAATAACTTTTGTCTTTTCCATGTGTTTTGTAGATGCTTGTTTGGTGGTTTGGGAACTGGTCTAATGTTTAGTGTAATGTTTGTAATCTCTTGGATTGCGAAAGTGGTGGAGGTTTTCTTGTTTGTTGTTTGTTTGGGTTTTTTTCCCAACGGGTGTGACCATTCAGATGTCCAGCTGTCTGCAGTTAGCCTTCTGGTAGAGGTAACCTTGAAATATAACAGAACCCAAAGTCGGTCTTGTTCCTCTTTTCTGCAGAAGACCTTGGTGCTTTCAGCCTTTGTTACCAGTTTGTCTCTGATACAACAGTACGTTCTGTGAATTAATTAGATTTTGAGTTTCCCATCTTGGCTTTTCACCAGGTTTATCTTCAAAGACTGTTTCTCCATTGTCCTCTCTTGGGGCCCAAGCTGGATTTGGGATTGTAAAAGTGAAAAGGAGGTAGTGTCTTTTGTGGTTTGGTTTGTTTCTTCTTGGCGGCTTTTAAAATACTTTTAATTACAGGACAAAAATCAGTTGCTAAACATAGGAAAAATCAGGGACAGATAACTTTCAGCCTACATAATGCCAAGACAGAGTATAAAACTTTTTACAGTATCAGTGATGCTGTCAGTCTAGTAGAAAATACCCTGCTCGGTTGTTGCAGCCTAGGTTGGTGTCCCTCGTTGTGTCGGCAGGCATGCTATGCTTGTGTGGAAATGTGAAGTGCACTGCAAAGAATTCAAGTAGAAAATGCTCACTCGGTTTTCTCTAGAGCTCCTGCGCAGGGATTTTGTGCTCCAGACAAAATTAGTAAAAATATCAGCACTTAATTGCAGCAATTCATGTGCTTCTYTCCTGAATCCTCAAATATGCAGCATGTGTGAATTGTTTTACTTAATGCTTTCCCATCAGATGGCAATTCTACTTATATTGGGCTGACATGCATGTTACCAGCAAATTAGGTGTTTATAGGGCAAACTGTTTTGCAGCCTACTCGAAACAGTCTGACATCTCAGAAGATCTGAGTGTGGCAGTTGGAGAAAGCTCTCTGGTTGCCTGACCAGAAATTAATCTTGCTGTTTGTCAGCATTTCTATTAAATATAATAAGCTATTTTTAAACCGCTTTTTGCGAACATGACCTCAAAATTAGAACATGTAGGAAAATGGGGTTGGTTTTCAGTGAAAAGGAAATACTTTTGGGCAAAATGCCACTTCAGCTTCTCACAGGAAGTGTAGTTGAGGAACTCTTATTCTCATCCTCCCCTGTGGATTGAGATTCCTGGTCGGAATAAATCTCTGATAAGGTACTGGTCTCATGGCAAAAGCAATGCTTCCTGGGAGAGGTCCAAGGAAATGCTCACATAAGCATTTAAATTATTACTTATTTTACAAYACTGCTTTTAATAGATTATGGAAAGATGGAAGATTCTAGAGAAATGAGCCAGCGCCATGACCGTAAGATACAGTGGGAACTGACTTGCCTAATGACGTACAGCTTGAGGAGGAAAGTAACAGTTGCTGAAGGAGRGTTTGGGGAATCAGTGACAAAACTCACACCTTTTTGTTAATTGGAATGGCTAAAGTGCATCATGAGATATAAAACAATTTAATATTTTTAATTTGGCTGATCAGAAGTAGTAGTGGGCAGTGATTTTTCTGTAATGCTTTTGATTTCTGAATTTTTTTCAGCTTTGAAATTGTTGCATTTTGAATTTAAGCTTCTTAAATGCCAGATACTGCAAACAYGAATGTGTTGATTTTTCTCGCCTATGTCAAATAGTTTTAACTGGAAAACACTAGATCTTTTCAGGGTTTAAAATAGTGTTCAAACTGCTTTTAAAGTTGCTTTCATTCAAAGGCCACCTATTGGCACCCATAAACATCTATATTCTGTAGCTTAGTTAATCTAATGGGAAATAAGCTTATATAACACAGATTTTGTTGCCTTGCATTCTGTAGTGTCTTTTTTTTGTATCAAAATGGGACGTCATGTTTGTAAGCAGGTTTCTTTTTCAGGAAAAAAGAATATCTCAAGAAGCCTTTCAGAATATTTTCTATGTTCCCCACGTTGTATCCCATATGATTTTACTTCTGTAGCTGAACATTGAGTCTTTTTATTAGTAGTACTTTCTCTGATAGCTTCTTGRCTAATTGTAGTTTGAATCTAGTAAAACTGAGCATGTCTGAAGCGTAGTTTAGGTAGTATATAGAAACCAATACATAAGAGAATAGTATGTAAAAAGTATCTAATTCTGGGCTTTGGAAGTGTATATACAGAACTGTCTTCCCCTTCTGAAGAGGCAAGAGTATGTAATTTTTTAGAGACYTACCCAGGACATGGAAGTCAATTCAGTGCATTTCTCATTTAAACGTATGAACTTCTACCAGTAGACTAAGCAAGGGCTGGACTGTGACCCTCAGTAAACGCATGAACCTGTCACTCGTACTTAAAGAACAGCATAAGCACCTAATTCTAGGAGCAGTCTTAGGGCTACGAATCCTTGCCTTGCATGGGTGCCTTGGAAGCTTGTGCTACTGGTGTCCTGCTTGGTTGCTCTAGGTAGGTGTTTAAATTCATGGGGGCAGGGTTTCACGCGCATCACTCTTCAGAGCTGCTCTGTCGGCTATTTTAGGTAGCCTTATGCTCAGAGTAACAGTTATTCCTGGTCTAATGCTTCAGTTGCTGTGGAAAGATACTGAACAAGTAATGTGGATTTGTGTTTTCCGCTTTGAAGTGAATATCTATCTTTCTCTGAATCTGTGTCCAAAAATATATTCCTTTTGCAGGGACCTCATTCATATTTGCAGAAGCTCAGATTTTTCACAGGGACATATGTCGTGACAGTGGTTGACAGAAAGTGGCTAAATGTGTGTTTTGGTGCCTATTAGCAATATTCTTTTTTTTCTTCTTCTAGGACGTTAAAATCTGAGAAATGAACAAATTACGGCAAAGCTTTAGGAGAAAGAAAGATGTCTATGTGCCGGAGGCCAGCAGGCCTCATCAGTGGCAGACTGATGAAGAAGGCGTTCGTACTGGCAAGTGTAGCTTTCCTGTTAAGGTAAGAGTTTCTGCCTTTTGTTTTGGATATCCATGAGGTATTCTTGCCATGAATTATTATTTGCGTTTTTTTTTTGGCAAGCATAAGCCAGCGACATGCTTCATTACACACTGACCTATTTTACAGTCAGCTCTCATTGCAAAGGATGTGGCTCTTTTTTTAAAGCCAGATGACTCATGTAACAAATGTCTTGGAAAAATCATTGTCTGAGATATCCTACATTATTATCTAGTTGAAATAAATCATGTAGCTAGGCAGAGGAGTAATATAATATTTGTCTTCATTTTTCTGGAAGAGCAGAAATGATAGACCTCTTGGTTGGATTGCATGGAAAGGTACTCGGTTCTCTGTTAAAAGTGGAGTTATGGTTACAGTTTGACTTATAAGGTAAGCAGTGGGTTGTGCTTGGAATGGCATCCTTCCTCCCTTTTGATAATTGAAAACATTGCAAAGTAACACCTGGGTTTCCTTCCAGTGTTTGAGGTTATAAGCACTTGGTAACTTCTGAGAGTGTCTTCTGTGCTATGATTTTGTGTGTGTATATTGTGTATCTTGGGCTTAGCGACCATGAAATGATAGAATTCTCAATTCTTGGTGAAGTAAGGAGGGGAGTCAGCAAAACCATTACCATAGACTTCCAGAGGGCAGACTTTGGCCTGTTCAGGACACTGGTTGAGAGAGTCCCTTGGGAGGCGGTCCTGAAGGGCAGAGGGGCCCAGGAAGGCTGGATGTTCTTCAAGGAGGAAGTCTTAAAGGTGCAGGAGCGGGCTGTCCCCGTGTGCTGTAAGAAGAGCTGGCGGGGAAGACAACCGGCCTGGCTGAACAGGGAGCTTTTGCTGGGACTCAGRGGAAAAAAGGAGAGTCTACCACTGTTGGAAGAAGGGGCAGGCAACTCAAGAAGAGTACAGGGATCTCGTTGGGTCATGCAGAGAGAAAATTAGAACGGCAAAAGCCCAGCTAGAACTCAATCTGGCCACTGTCGTAAGACAACAAAARATGTTTTTACAAATATACTAATGACAAAAAGAGAGCCAAGGAGAATCTCCATCCTTTATTGGATGCTGGGGGSAACATTTCCTACCAAGGATGAGGAAAAGGCTGAGCTGCTTAATGCCTTCTTTGCCTCAGTCTTTAGCAGTCAGACCCGTTATCCTCAGGGTGTTCAGCCCCCTGAGCTGGAAGACAGGGATGGAGAGCAGAATACACCACCCATAATCCAAGAGGAAGCAGTTAACGACCTGCTATGCCACCTGGACGCTGACAAATCTATGGGACTGGATGGGATCCACCCAAGAGTACTGAAGGAGCTTGCAGAGGAGCTTGCCAAGCCACTCTCCATCATTTATCAGCGGTCCTGGTCAACAGGGGAGGTCCCAGATGACTGGAGGCTTGCTAATGTGATGCCCACCTACAAGAAGGGCCGGAAGGAGGATCCGGGGAACTACAGGCCTGTCAGCCTGACCTCAGTGCCAGGGAAGATTATGGAGTGGTTCATCTTGAGGGCGCTCACAAGGCAGGTGCAGGACAACCAGGGGATCGGGCCCAGCTAKCATGGGTTCATGAAGGGCAGGTCCTGCTTGACCAACCTGATCTCCTTCTATGACCAGGTGACCCGCCTAGTGGATGAGGGGAAGGCTGTGGATGTTGTCTACCTGGACTTGAGTAAAGTCCTTTGACACTGTCTCCCACAGTATTCTTCTGGAGAAGCTGGCGACTCATGGCTTGGACGGGTGTACTCTTCGCTGGGTAAAAATCTGGCTGGACGGCCAAGCCCGTTGAGTTGTGGTGATCGGAGTTAAATCCAGTTGGCAGCCGGTCACGCACGGTGTTCTCCAGGGCTCAGTTTTGGGGCCGGTCTTGTTTAAGATCTTTATCAATGATCTGGATGAGGGGATCGAGTGCACCCTCAGTAAGTTTGCAGACGACACCAAGTTGGGCGGGAGTGTTGATCTGCCTGAGSGTAGGAAGGCTCTGCAGAGGGATCTGGACAGGCTGGATCGATGGGCCGAGGCCAACTGCATGAGGTTCAACAAGACCAAGTGCCGGGTCCTGCACTTGGGTCACAASAACCCCAGGCAACGCTACAGGCTTGGGGAAGAGTGGCTGGAAAGCTGCCCRGCGGAAAAGGACCTGGGGTGCTGGTCGACRGCCGGCTGGACATGAGCCGGCAGTGTGCSCAGGTGGCCAAGAAGGCCAACGGCATCCTGGCCTRTGTCAGAAATAGTGTGGCCAGCAGGAGTAGGGAGGTGATCGTGCCCCTGTACTCGGCACTGGTGAGGCCGCACCTCGAATACTGTGTGCAGTTTTGGGCCCCTCACTACAAGAAGGACATTGAGGTGCTGGAGCGTGTCCAGAGAAGGGCAACGAAGCTGGTGAAGGGTCTGGAGAACAAGTCTTATGAGGAGCGGCTGAGGTTGTTTAGCYTGGAGAAGAGGAAACTGAGGGCAGACCTTATCGCTCTCCACAACTACCTGAAAGGAAGGTTGTAGTGAGGTGGGTGTTGGTCTCTTCTCCCAAGTAACTAGCGATAGGACGAGAGGAAATGGCCTCAAGTTGTGCCGGGGGAGGTTTAGATTGGACATTAGGAAAAAATYCTCACCGAAAGGGTAGTCAAGCACTGGAACAGGCTGCCCAGGGAAGTGGTGGAGTCACCATCACTGGAGGCGTTCAAAAAACGTGTGGATGTGGTGCTTTAGGACATGGTTCAGTGGGCATGGCGGTGTTGGGTTGATGGTTGGACTTGATGATCTTAGAGGTCTTTTCCAACCTTAATGATTCTATGACTCTATGATTACAGAGTATTAATGTGAAACTGAAATTGCCTTTTTGAATTCTGAGTACTCATTCCAGACTATCAGAGTATTATAAATAGGTGTTTTCTTTTGCATCACCATTTCTCCTTCCCCTTTATTTAAGAAACAATATTATTTTAATATTTTAGAATAATATTTAATATTAACACATAAGAAATATAAAAATAAATAAAAAATTTAAGGTGTCTTGTAGCGTATGCTCCCCTTGTAATCAAAAGCTTTCTTCCTCAAAGCACACTAGTACTAACTCTACAATAGGTTGTAAGCAGATGACACTTACAGAAAGTTAACAGATTAAATATCTATGCACAAGGAAAACAGTCTATGGTTCTGACACCTAAGGACCTTTTGTTAGTTTTTATCTGTATTATACTTAAAGTAATTCTGTCCAATAGTTAAACAGGCAATGTTGCTAGGTGGAACTCTTTAAACTGGCTGTTACATATTTTTGTAAAGCTGTGGGTATGCGTAGATATACAATAAATTTGTGATAACTTTCACACTAGGTTCATGCCCTACTTTATCCTACTATAGTTGCTTATGTGTGCTTTTACATATACTCAAGTGTATATAATGTTTCTAGTTTGTTATGGTTGCTTGCCTATTTGTCTTGTGTTAGTTTTCTGCTTGAAGGAAGGAACTGTAATCTAATACTAAACTGAGATGGTGTTTTGCCAGAGCTTTGAAAGTAACTGCTCTGTGGAAGCTCAAACTTAGATTAAGGTTTAACACTGTCTAGGAGAGAACAGAGCTGTTAGCTTAAGGATCGTTATTTTTTAATAATTTAGCCATTACACAGGTTGAAAAGCAAAACGCTCAATTTCTAGACATTTAGTTTTACTCCCAACTTTTCCAATCCTTTACTGAACACAAAGGGTGTGAACCACTTCTTGCTGTTTAAAGACTGACTTCTTTTAACTCTCAGTCAGGACTTGCACTTATAATGACAAATGCTTCCTGTATTTAAATGAAGCATTCATCTATTCTGGGCACATGTACCCAAAGTCAAAAAAGGTTTTGGGCTATTCTTGTGCTGAAGAGGCATAGAAATGGATGGGTCTTTACATCCTGTCTTCATAATGGCACTTGTTTACTTTTATTTGCCTGCTTTAAATGAATTCAGTGAATTCCAATATAATTTGTTAATTGGAAAAATTACTTTGAAGTAAACACATCTTTACATACATTTCTTGATTTGGTCAGAATGGTAGACTATTAATATTTTAAAAAATTTGCCATTAGATGAAAACTTAAAATCAGAATAATTTGACATTAAGAGGTGTTTTAGCTTATTCTATTTAGAATTTATCTTCCAAAATACTGTGCCTTGAGATGGGCAGTAGTGGAAATTTTTATTAGGCTTGGGATGCAAAGTGGGTGTTAACTGGTGTTTAATAGATACAGACAGGAAGTATGCCATTGTGAGTGAACGAGATAAACCAGATGTAGAGTCATCGGTTTAGTGGGTGGTACTATATTTTGCTCACAAAAAGAATAGAACTTTGTGCTATTGAAGGAGAGTATCCTGTCACGCTGTTCTTGGGTATTATTCRGAAATTCATACATTCCAGGAAAAGTATGCTATCGCCTATGTCCTTAAATATCTGATGGGGTGACTTTTCTTCCTGGTGCTCCTCAATGGAGCAGAATAAACTGAGATATTTTGGGAAAAACCGTTAATGAATAGGAATGCATTAAAGTCTGAAACATGGTGAAAATATCTTCATTTTCTTGAAGTTCCTAAATGAGAATTCCAGAGTGGCCCATTGCCTGTCGTATAGCTGCTTAACCACAGTTTAATATGTTTCGGGGGGGTTAGTGTGTCCTTATTCTTTATGGTCTGCCTTGCCCACTCCCTGAAAATCATTGTCCGTAGTTCTTTGGAGCTCAAAGTACAGCTGAGTAGAAAGACTGGAGTCTGGCTTTTGCAGGGATGAGGAAGATTTTGCCTGTATAGTAGATGAAGACCTGAGAATTGTTAACAAATGTCTTTACAGCTGTCTAAGGTTTTCTGTACGAAAGTAAAATACATGAAACTAATGTAGTAGCAGCCATGTTGAGGGCTTTGCTTCTTCTAATGCTTGCTCTTTTATTTAAGTAAGACTCTGACATCCTTTTCTGGAAAGAGGAGACTAGTGCAAATGCAGAGTAGGGAACGTTTGCTCTCATTTTTTTTGTGGAAGAGAGAGATCATGAAAGTTTGATGGGTGAAAGACATGTCACTCTCTTAGTGTTAAGTTTGTGTGTGTGTTAACTTCTTGCCTTTGGGCATTTATATTTTGCCCAGAGTTGAGGTGTTTGTAGAGTGCTAGCATGGATTTATCCTTTTTTAGATATTACAGAACATGTGGAAGCACTTTGAAAATCACGTTGCAAATAGGATTTCATCCTGCCTCCAGGCTTCGTTCTGTTTGTGTTGGACAGGGACTCCAGTAGCTGCTCATTCATTGTGCTTTGAGGATGCTGTACTGCAAACAGATTTAATGTTGTTGAAAGGTTTTCTATGTTGGCACAGTTCTTGAAGCTTTTCCTGTGCTACATCCACAGCTGATCCTTATTGTTAATTAAAGTCCATAAGTGTGCTGTTGGATTTTGAGCAAATCTGGTGCATCTATGGATCATCTTCATTTCAGTAGAGAAGATGCTCTGTGGAAAGTATTGGCAAAATTACTATTACATTGTTGCTTTAAAATTCAGGGAAGTGGATTTGATGCACAGTTGCTTCTCTCCAGTGCTGTGCTCATAAATTTGGAGGTGGCGATAATCCTGGGTGCGTACTGTTACTTTTAGGCAGTAATACTTTTTTCTTTTTTTTTTTTTTTTTTTTTTAACAGTCTGTGTTTTTCCACTAGTTGGAGTGGCTTGTGTTGTAACCAGCTACTGATCATATTTTCTCAGTCATCTTGGTATGCGTAGGATGTATTTACAGATAGCTCTTCACTGTGTTGGAAATCTAACCGTGCTTGAGGTGGTAATGTGACACATGCAAAATAGGGCCTTGGAATGGCTACTGACTTTCCTGCAGTGCTCTTCTGCCTAAACTGCTTTGAATCCGCTAAAGTTGCATTGAAAGAAGAGCCAGGATGCTGGAGCGTACGACTGAATGGTTTTTTTACACTCCACTGCATCAGCAGAGAGACAGGTGTCTATCTGTCAGCAAAGGTATGAAAAGGATGTTAAACTTGCGTTTAGACAAGTGTGACWTGCAGACTTTTGCTATTCCGTTGGGAACATAATGGTATTGCTCTCCTAACTTTTGTGGTGTGGAAGCATGATATGTTGCAGCTTATAGATATACTGGGAGTTGCCTTGTTATTAAATGTGGCATTGCTACAGCTGCTGGAAAATCTGTGCAGAAGTATATTTTCAGGGACGAATTCTCTTCCACTGTCCTAACAAATTGAAAAGTAACTGCYGTGTTTCAGCAGTGAATCCTCCCTCTGAGAGAAAAACTGTGCCAGATATAATGCCAGACAGAGACACTGTATTTAAAACTACTCAGAAGTAGATTATTCTAAAAGACATTATAGCCGTGCTTATCAGTGCTATAATTTACTTTTACATAATCTTTATACATCATAATTGCAAAAAATGAAGTTCATTGACATACACATTTTCAAACTTGTTTTCTTGCTCCAGACGCTACCTCACTGAGAACATGCAGCTGTTCTATGTTTTAATGACTAAAATATTTGACACTAGGGCTTCTTTTGTCTGAAATGCCTTTTCGAATGTCCCTCTGGGTAAGTAGTTTTTATTCATACAAATGCACTTTAGAATAACTGGCCTGTGAAATTTATATCAGAAAAATTAGGTCATTTCCCTCTACTTAACAGAACTAAACAAACAAAACGTTTGCAAGTTCTTGGTGGTTCTAACCAACTGCATGTGTTAAACAGAATATTAACAGCTGATTCCTACCTGTGGTTCTAGAAGATGCAACAGTCACATATGTCTTGGATTAATTTAGTTTTATTCTGTCACTTTCATGTTTTTGGTGGTCAGTCTCTTTTGACCTTAGTGCATCTAAGGCTACTGTTGCCTGTAGCCTGCAAGTTTACCTGCATATTTTATTCCATTTATTCCAACTGGAAGACTAAAGGTATCAGTGAAAAAAAGTCCATGTGGAAGAGTAGCAAACCACATTTGTATTTTTGAATTTGAAGTCCAGGATTTGCTGCTGGTATCATGTGAGTTAGCCTTTCCACTGAATCTTGATTTCTGTGTTATTGTTGACAAATAAAAATTGTATGGATACAGTTGTACATTCACACACAAAAGAATTGACTTTTCAGAGTAAATACTCTTCAACTGTTTCCTCTCTAGCCCGTGCTTTGGTGGGAGATGTTTGGAGGACACCATATTGCTCTGTGTTGAAGCAGAGACAGAAGAAAAGGGAACAACTTGCGCTCAGCCCTGTAGAGTATCGTCCCTGGGACCTGCGAGCGTCAGTTCTCATGCCTGGGGTCCCTGTGACCCGGCAGCGTGTTACGTCATTAGGCCATACGTGGCCCTGCTGAAACCGCTATCAGTAGGAAATAGGCTATTTCTGTCACTTTGCTGTGTGCTCTCGCACCACTAGTGTCTGCCCGGTTGTCCTCTTTAGTTTTGGGATTTACATATGGAACTTTATTGCTTAATGTCAAATTTATAAATCTCATATTAAAAATMACTTCTTATTTTTAATCAGTTTATAAATACAGCTTGCATGCCATTCTGTTCCTCCAGATCAGAAAGACTGGTATTCAGCACAGGTAACTGTGGCTTTTATTTTATGTCTTAAATGCGCTTCTAGTTTGAAATAATGGTAGCTGTGAAAGAGTTTACCAGCACGTTAATGCTGAAGTGCCTTTAAGTTAGGCATGTGATATTTTTGACTGTGAAAGCTTGAGATGCTTGAATGGTCTTTGGAAACTATGTTAAGTATTTTTAAGAAGTTAATGTGACAAATCCGCTGATTTCTGAAATGTTGCACAGCCTTACACATTAAACACTACAAATCCCTACCTCTTAAGGCGTGAACTGATGTTAGCAATGAACAATAACCATTCCTATTGAATGCTAACCCAGTAGCAAGCAAAGGTACATTTTTAAAATCCTGCAGCATTTAAGATCAGAGGAAAAAAGCTTGGAGACAGCTAATTATACAAGGATGGTGATTATAACAGAAGGTGTGAGACTTGCCTCCAGTATATTCCTATGCATTTTTGTCACAATTAAAGGGAATGTAATGCAATCCCTAATCTTTAAACTTTTCACGCTTGTGTCCAACCCTTAGTTTTGTTTGAATAACGTTGCAAACAAGAAGTTTTAGATGTAGCTTTTTACTCAGTTTTAAAATCCTCCTGTCTTTGGCCAAGGTAGAATTCTTAAATTGTTTAGTAAACCTCAAATTGTTTTAAAGATATGACTATTAATGTTTAGAGCCATAAAAATGGTTTGAATATCCTTGCAGAAATATTTCTTTTAAATGTAATTTAGGTGTTGGAAATCAAAAAGTTTTCACCGAGTTATACTTTTTAATTCTGAGTGTTTTGTTTTTTAAAACTAGGGGATTTCCAGTGTCATAAATGGAAACTGAATTTATTGCAAGACTTGAAGAAAAGGTACAATGTGCACCTGTGCAGTGTGTTTATAAAACTTTGGGCTATCAGCACTTGATTTTCTTTTTTTTTTTTTAAAGAAAATTTTATATTTACTTACGCTGAACTCCTGGAAAAGTAGGAATTGCACATCAGTACGAACAATCGAAAACCTAAGTCTAACAGTACATACGTGAAGCTGTAAAGGGGCTAGGAGAAATAGTGGGTTTAAGGCTCATGAAGGGAAATTTAGGATTGGCATTAACAACAACAGCTCAGCAAAACAACCTCCCTTTCTAACAGTGGGGCATGTAAGCTGCAGAGTAGAAGGTCTACCCTATTGAGCTCCAGTTACAGAAATGTCGTAATACTTTCAGGCTGACTTCTCTGTTGTAGATGTGGAAGTAGATCCTGCCTTGAGGCAAGTGCTATCCTACATAACCTCCCAAGTTCCTTCTCTGCCTTGTTTTAGGGATTTGTGAGAACATGAAGAATAGCATTTGTGTATCCTGTATTGAACTTTGCTACTTCATCTTCAGTAGTCCTAACTGGAAATGTTTGTTATTCCCTCACAGTGTTGTTTCTGTTCACACTGATAAATATGATAGGAGAATCATAAGTGAAATGCACAGTATGCATCTTAGGTGGGTGCGATGTGAAGGCACATGGAGAACTACTGGTATAGATACTGCTTTGTTTTTAGAATTAGATTCTTTTGACCTACGCTATTCAGCGACATTTAGCAGTCATAGGCTGTTACAGCTCCTGTTTTGAGGGGTTTAACAGGTTGATGAGACATTTTCATTTCTGATGACTTAGGGAAGTGGAAGAAGTTGGACCCTAAGGACATGTGTAGCATCGTAACTAACCTGTAGCTTGACTAAGCGGAATTAAGCTTAGTTTGTTTGTTGATGCTTAATCATGGAGTTTCTGTTGTCTGTGCTTCTACAGCTCTGTCTAAGCAAACATCTCCGATAAATTAAAAAAGCAGGGGATTGGTGTGAGAGAGGAGAGAAATAAAGTATTGAACATTGGGATGTAAATCTTATAAATCAGTGGAAAAGTAGCTCAGTTTTAAGACATATCCAGGCTTTCTGGATTTAGGCTTATGTCTAGTAGCAAGACAGCATTTCACTGTGACTGTGGAGCTCAGGCTTTAATTCTTGAGCAATACCAATTCCAGAAGCATATCTACACATGCAGATGTCAAGTAGTCAGTCTTACTGTTACAAATAATACTCCAGTTGTAGAGAGAATAGTACTTACACAGAGGAAGGAAGAGGAATGTCGCTGCCTCTAGGAAAAATACCAAGGAAATGGTGGTGTGCTTTTCCCTATGGCAGCTAGTTCCCCAGCACGGGACACCTTGGCCAAGACTTGCAGTAAGCCATTTCCTGCGTCCGTCTAGTTTCAGATGTAATCCGAAGAACCTAATCCGTTATTGCAAATAAAACAGTGTGTGTGAACATCTGCTGATCCAGAGGGAACCTCAGTGATTTGTGTGGCTGTGTCTGTTTGGAAGAGAGTCTGTAATAGCATATTACCGGGCTTGAACAAACAAAACTGGCTCAAGTGAGTTCTCCAGGTGGAAGGAGTTTGGATGAAGGATCTTTCTTTTTGCCAGCTATTATTGTTGAATTTTGAAATTTTGAAAACTGAGTCAGCCAAGTATTTGTGAAAGAAATGAAAACAAAGATAGATCACGGCAGTATTTCTTGCACTAGGACACAGATGGTAGATCTGTTTTGTTTCTGACCAGCAATGTTTCTGACCCTGATACATCAGCCCTTGATGTTTTCTTACTAGCAATTTCAATAGCATATATTTGGGGGAAGGCAGTAGTACAGCTTCACTAAAAACACTTGATATGGTAACTTAAGTTGTTCATTTTTAGATGAAGTTGGAAAAAGTTTAAAATGTTTGAAAAAGAATAAAGTTTCTCAAGCACTTTTCAAGTTCTAAGGGTGTTTTGCTACGTGCCAGTTTAACTTGTTCCTGTGTTGGTTGCTTTCTGTTTGACTTGAGATTGATACTGAACACCACCAACTGTGAAAGAGAACATAAAGCCCAGAGGTGAATAGGGAAAGTGTTTTTTTTATTACTTGCTGTACCATCATCTCATCTTTTTTTTCCGAATATGATAATATAAGCAATACTTCTATTTAAAAATGTTTGTGTTAAGGGGTTCTCCAACGGCTCCTGAAAGGATTTTATTTGGATTAGAGCTTTTATTTTATATTACTTTGTATGTGGACTCTGCCCACAAGGATTCTAGCTTTCTGTAAAAGCATTGGTGGTTAATTTCTGGTATAATGATTAAGTCTCTTACAGAGCATCTTATGGCTGAGAATTGCTGATGTCATGGCTATCATTCATTGGTTGCTATGGAAATTAAGTAGGAATGCATTCAATATTAATACTGCATTCCTACTCTGTGCACTTTCATGATGGAAAAGTACTCACTTTCTCCAGGAATGCTAGCTGCAATGATCCTTGTGACAAGGAGTGCTCTTTGCAGACATGTCCAGGATACACCCTTCCTTAATGTTCTGCAAAGTCATCAGCCACCATGGTATGGCTTATGCAGTTCACATCGATTTTGTGCACCCAGTAATTATGTGTCCCAGTCCTTGAGTGTGTTTGTGGTAATGTGCGGTGATGGATTTGCATGAGATTTTACTTATATAGGACAAATCGCTGCCCAGGCACTTCACAGTGTGTTTCTTCTCCTTTAGTTTGAAAGAGAAGATCCCTTCAGAGATCCTGAAAGGTTGTGTATAGGAGTGTGGGGTTTGTGTATCTGCTTTTTACAGTGGTTTCCATGCAGTCTCTTTCCTGTGGCGGGACAGCAGAGTTTGGTGTGATGGTTTATGTTTGTTAAGTCCTGAATTCTGGTGTTTAACTTCCATTTCAGGCTGTAAGGAGCAGACCRTGTCTTAAACTACTAGCAGCTGTAWTTTTTTTTCTCTGTTAAATTTTGAAATGTCGTTCATAAAATGCTGTTGCACTAATAAGTTGAGCTAATATTTCAAATTTAAGGTTAGGCAGTGATATAATTACAATTTAACACTTCTGATTAAAATGTAAGCATACTAGAAAAGGTCTCAGTCTGTAGCAGAGCTGTTTGCCACATTTCTTGAAGAATATTTGTGTCTTTGATTACTACCCATTAAAAGTCAGATAACTATTGTAGCACTGGTTAAATACAGGAGCCATGTGTATCTACTCTCAGCCTGGTGGGGAAAAAAGTTTTTAGAAATAAGCTTGAAGACTTGGAAGGGGACCTGCCGCTTAAGGGAGACTTGGCTAAAAAAGAGGACCACCACAGCATTCTGATTATACAGTTGAAAGCTATTTTTACAAGAAAGAAACTTAAAAATATATTGGTATCTGTAAGGAATTAACACACTACCACCCCATCCCAGAAAAAAACCCAGGAAGAATTTTGAAACCGCCTGTAAAATGTACAAGGCCACCGGTACTGATAGCAACGACCTTCTGGCTTCTGCAAAAATGGTGCAATGGGAAGAACAAGTGTTTTTTTGATGAAGGGCTTAAAGTGTAAAGTGTAAGTGCAAACAAAGCACCTTTTGTCCTCTATATCATAAAGAAGTATTGTGTGGCAGTGTAATTTCTTTTATAATTCAGAACTGATTGATGCTCAATGAGGTCTGTGGATTGTACCCTTTTGGTGTGGGTAGATGCACTTGATATGTGCAATAATGTCCCCATTCACTGGAGTGGAAGTAGCATTGAAAACTGCAGCTAAACTTGCTGTCTCTAGCAGCAGTGGCATGACTGATTGCTGAAAGTTGGAGCATGGGACTTGAATAGAGGTTTGGCAACACAGGGGAAAACGGTTGTCTGTTCTGGAGTGTGACATGAGGCAATATTTACCCTGCTCTGTTTCTCCCTTTTCCAAGCAAAAGGCAGGTTGCCAAGTACAGGGACTGAATGGTTTGGATCTTCAKTTGGAAACATTTTGCCTACACTGGGGTAAATGAGATGTGCAGATAGCTCAGGAAATCCAAAAGTTGTCCTCTATTTGCCTGATACTTTACTTAATGGTCATGCAAACTAGATGGCTCATTCCATGCATGTGTCTTTTTTTTCTGTCCTCTATAAACCTCAGCTTTGTTCCTGTCTATATCCCTCCCTTTTTAAAGAGAAGTTGACAAACTTTCTTAAGTTACTAAACCCAAAACTTTCCCATGACAAATATGCACAACCACAGAATTTCTGCATCTCTGGAACTTCCAGGAGTCATGGCAGAACAGATCCATCTACRATAGCTGTTGATAAAAGGATGTACTTCCAGACACATAGTAAATGCATCTTTAGTTGTTACTRTTTGTGTATGTTTAGGATTAAAATTTTCTAGTTAGCGTGCGTTCTGGAGAAATGAAGATCTTGCGCAAGTGTTCAGCAAGCTCAGCTGAGGGAGTACAGTTGCTGTTTTGGCAGCTCCAGCATTCAATTATAAGCCTTCARCCTCACAGAGCTCATTTTGAAAAAGCTCTAAAGTGTCAGATCTCTTATTTACCTTGTAGTTTCTATGCAATTTATTTTTCAAGCTGTTCTCCAGCTRTGAGGGCTGGTTTAAATGAAATTCTTGCAGAATTGTTCCATCCAGATTTACTCTGTTTTAAAAACGCCACATAGTGAAATTTAATGTTAAAGCCCTCYGTCACTTAAGATCTTTTAAATCTTTCAGCAGTTTAATGATATGTAGGGTGATATGTAGAGTCTCCTCTTTTGGAGCATCTCGCCTTACATGAAAAAAAACCCTCAACTTTCARATTTCTGTTAAATCTCTAAAACAGTCTGTCCATTTAGTTGAATCTATTATGTTATTCTGATAGAGTGCTTCAATATGGTGCTAAAGAGTGAAATCTTTTTTTGTCCATCTAGTTAAGTATGGTATCCTAATTAATGAAACAAAAACTGGGAGATTTCAGATAACTCATGACAGAATATTCTGTGATGGAGTGGGATTTCTCAATAGATTCTTAAACCTAGGTTTACCACTGCATTAAGTGACACAAGTATTGATTCTGATATTATAAAGCCATTTCTTCACTCGCTAGCTAGTCTAGAATATAAATGCTGAATTGCATACGATTCTTACAATGCCACGTAAATTGGGGTAAGTGGTTTTTTTTTGACCTATACCTCTTACTGCAAAACTTCAGAAAGCTTTTATTTAATAGTTTCTATGTTTTTCTTCGAGTTAAGTACTTTGAATAAGGATATGAATGTTTCTGAGAGAACATTTCCTTCCCCTATCAAAAAGAACTACTATTGGAAAAGGTAGGGGGAAATTGGAAAACTTGGAGCTTCCCCTCCGAATGTAAAGTGAAACTATCCACAGTACCCTGAGCACTCCGATGTATTTCTTAAAATTGCCTTCTCTRTAGGCTAATATTATTCTGCGTTATTAATTTAAAAGCTTTGAAACTTGCAGTTTCTAATTCATTGTTGTTTTGCTGGGKTTTTTTTAAGTAGTGCTTGATAAGATGAATATACAGAAAATTGATATTTTTTAAAACTTTTTGTGAGAATAATGAATGTTTCAGTGTCCACGTAGAAGCCTGGTGTTGTAATGAAGACAAACAATTTTGGTTTACAATTTTGAAAAAAAGGGGGTAGGGAGGAAGAAGGATGTTTTCTGTTTGCAACATTGGAATTTCTTGTATTTGGACATGAACATCCAAATATATTTGGTTATCTTACTATGTAGTATAATTCAGTTTTTGATACTAAATTAATTTATCATTATTAAAAATAATTTATTCACAGTCATCTCTATATTGACTTAAGGTTTTCATGCTATGCTAGTAAAAAAAAGTGACTAAAGCTCATGCTGAATAAGCAGGAAAATACAGTTCTACTTTTCAATTTMATTTTTTCCCCCCAGTAAGGAGAGTCTGTCTTTCCCTCAAAATTTCTAGGTGTATCATGCTTTTCTACTCATGCTGGTGCCCCATATAAATACAAAGTCAAACCTCCAAATACAGGTCTCAAAAGAAGGCTAGCAAAGTGCTGTTAATGTCTATCATCTCAGCTGTACTGAGATGAATTCAGAGATTGGATTTTTAAACCCAGGGAGTTTAAGGAGCAACTATTAAGCTTTTCTCCTCTTACTCTCTTTCCTGCAGTACTTGGGGCACGTCGAAGTGGATGAATCCAGAGGAATGCATATCTGTGAAGATGCTGTGAAGAGACTGAAATCTGTATGTATATTTGTTTCATGAAAAAGTTGGCTTTGGGGCTGTGAGCRTTACTGGAAAAGGTCCATTCGGCAGCAGTGCCCCAGCTAAAGACTGAACTTTTGACCCATGTTAGGAGAACATTTGGCTGGTTTGAGAGCACTGCCGCGGTTAGGGGGACATGCTAATCTGATGATGAGAGGGAGAGACTTACAACTGTTCTTTCTACTTGCAGAAACTATTTGCAAAACAAATGTGTAAAAATCCTCTGTGACCTTTGAAACTAAGTTGGTACCCACATGGGACTTCAATCATTGTTTTTTATAACAGTTCTTTCTCCCCCTCTCTTTTCCTCTCCCTCTCTCTCTCCCTCTGTTGCCTGCCACTTTAATAGTGACTTAATGCACTGTTATTATACAAAATATTACTTGATTTAGGCTGCTTTTTTCTAATGCACTGCAACATTGTAGTCACGCATGAAATAATCTGGCTTGCATCTGCTCAAAGTGGCCTGAAGGCTGCCTAATTCTGATATGTCATGAAGCGGGCTGCTCTTAGTTTGGCTTCTGTGAACGTTTGCTCCTGTAAATGGCACTCGTTCAAAGCTCTTTGTATTTCTGTGGCTCATTTGAAGAGGTCTTGTCATCTCTTTCCTGCAGTAGTAATATCACAAAATCCTACGGAAATAGCAAACTCCAGAAAGGCAGTGATTGGTCTATCAAGGAACTGGGGCTAAAACAGCATTGAAGAGAACAGGAGAAAGGACATTAAAATTTGAAGTCTGAATGGGATAGAGAACTGCAATCCTTTTCGTCACTTCTCTTATGTGTCTTAGCTATATACATTCTTCAGCGAKGCCTTTAGTGGAAGAAACTCTTGTATCCTTGTAGCTCAACAAAATTACTGAAAGTACATCAAACGTTTCTACTGCACCTTTGCTAACTTAAGATATCTGCTACTGGACATCGGCTTTTCCTCACCAGATGTGAGAGCTCAAATGGCTTCCAACTAAGCCTGTTCTTCCCTTCTTCCTAGCGCACAACAGAGAATTATAGGTTATCTTTTCTTCCTTCTGTTGTGCTGTAAAGTTTCTGAATTGGTTTAGTGCTCTGATTAAAATCAAGTCTTTTCATTCTTTTCTCTCTCAGCTAATGTATAGCAACCTGTTAAAGCCGCATCCCATCTGTTCCCTTTCAGTCCGACAGTGATTGGTGATTGATTTTTATTAAAAAGGGCCACACAAAATATAAATGAGTTTCTTTGTTCTATGGATTTAGTTTACGTAGCTAAAAGTGCAAGTACTGACCACATAATGAATTGCATCCGGTTTTGTTTCATTCTTGTTTTTGTTCTGTCAGAATACTTTCTATTAGCACACCAAATAACCTTGCAGTATCTACTTTATGCAACTTCTCTCATTCTCTTCTCTGGGGAGCTATGCTGTGAAGTATTTGTTCTCTAGTTTTTTTTATAAACTTTAAGCCCCCAAGCCAGTTAAGTGTAGCTAAGCTTGTAAGTAATGAGACACAGTAAAAGCATAGGGCCCAGTTTCTTCTGGAATCTGGATAATTCCAGGATTGTGATTCTTGATCACCTGAATTATTGATTCAAATGTCAGACTTGGATATCCAACTTTTACAGTGCATTCTCTGGAAGTAAATAATTTCATTTCCCTATTCTGTGCTGTGTCATTCTTCCAAATTGTAAATGACATGAACTTAATCCATTCTCATAAATTCAACATTTTTCTTCAGATAACTTTGATTTCTTCTGCTGTTTGAAGTTTTTGATGTCTATATATAAATTAGACACAAGCRCATGTCTCTTACGATTGCTATTTGCATTGTCTCCTTTGTTAGTGTTGGAAGTTGAGAAGCAGAGGTGGAATTCTCATTGGGCCCCAAGAGGAAGATTCAGATTACTGAAACTACTTTGTGTGCTTTAGTTGCTAGACTCCATCAGATCCAAGGTTCATTTGGAGCCGCTCACTGCAATTCAACCCCTGCCCCCCACCCCCAGCATGTAGGTTTTAAGCTGGGGGCATTTCTTTAGGACTCTACTATTACTGAAAGCTCTTTTCTGTACAGTATGCTCTCTTAATTAGCAAAAGCCAAACCACTGGATGATGTTTCAGCATGCAAGGAATGTGATAAGAAAACATTGTTCTTTTGGTAGTCTCTTGCTTTCACAGTACTTGGTTATTTTGATGGGCTTTCTCTTGGTCTTGAAAGAATTACAGGTTTGAGCTGCAGTGCTCAGACTGAAAGACTAGCTTAAGGGAAATTGGACTTCACTTTTCATATGGTAGAACTACATTGAAATGTATGTGGCCTATTTTAATCTTTCCTGTTTTCTTTGCAGGTAATGTGTAGGTTTTATAAATCCAGTCAATAAATAATAGTTCTGTTCTCTTAGACAGAATTGTTGAAAACTTGCATCTTATAGCTTCTAAAAATTAAGTTCTGTCTGTCTTTACTTATTTTAATAGATATTTTTTTTCTCTTGTTCTCCAACAGTTGGCAATTCATTTGGGGAACTGAAGTCTGTTCTTTTTTAGGGTTGACTAATGGGTTTTAAAACATTTTACAGGATTTGTCAAGAAGAATATAGAACAGTGTTAATCTTGGTTTTAGGAATAGCTTAMCTTCTGTGTTGCTTTTTGAAAGAAAAGATGCAACCAAATCTTTCTGTCTCTTTATTGTGGGAAATAACCTTTCAGGGTTTTTTTATTACCTGCTCGTTTAATGTGGCGTAATTGTTTTTGAGCACTGCATCTTGCAGAACTTGAAACCAGATGATGGTGAACATTTTATTCAGGCATTGTTTAACTGACAACTGAATAGAAGAAGCCATTTTCAGCTAGGCAATCCCTCATCCATACTGTATTCTGTTGTTATAGTTTTATAGCTCTGAAATTGCACACCAACAATACTATACTGTGCAGGTTATAATATTGTTTAGAATGAAAGAATACAAACTTGAGTTATGTCCCTGTTTTCTGTCTGATGAAATGGCACCGCAGTCTCATTAATAGATCAGACACCCATGTATTCAGCTATCAGTCTATTATTAACATGGGTTTATATTACCAATGGAGCTTGCATTTTTCCCTTAGTAGGATATTACCAATGTAGCTTACCTTTTTCCCTTAGTAGGGATATATTACTAACTGTGTATACATTTCATATCTGGTAGGACCCTTGTATTTGGAGACTAAGCACAAAATGGTTTCTTCAGAACCATTTCACTGAATTTAAAATATTTAGCGCAAACTGGAAAATAACTTTGTAAGGGCCCTGTAAGTGTATTTGACTCAGGTATGGAAACATCATATAATGACAAAAGTATACTCTCTCATGTCATGTGTTGATTTTAAATCAGCTTTAGCATGTAGTATTGGTTTCTAACTTGCCACTTTTTGTTTTAAATGATGCATTTGTTTTAATATATGTTCTTGTTTTAGCAGGTAAAGAGACATAATTTAATATTTTAAAACATGCATTAGTTATCTCTAAACTACATTAACTTAGTGTTGTTTAAAACCCATTTTGCATGATGCCTTTTCCATTAACCCTTTCTAGTTTATTAAAAAAAAATAATCTTGTTTAACAAGCATTTTGCTGGGAGCAAAATTAACCATCGCCTAAAAATGAGGTAGCTTCTGGTGAATCTCTTTAGCTTTTGCTATCTTTAAAAAGCTGCTATTTAGTGTAATGCAATAGTCATTGCTCAACTTGGCAGCAGCATCCAACCCCTTCTCATTATGTACACAACACTGTGATTAATCCATTAGTTCCCCTCCTAGTGTTCAGCATATCCTGTCCAAATACATAACCGTTCCTGCCTCTAAAAATTGTTAAGCTTTTCAGCTGACTGAATGTAGAGRTGTTCTTTATACAGTGTCTGAGTTTACATAAATATGTTACAGATACTGGGTAAAAAGCTCTGTGGAAGGACGTCAGGCAGAGAAGCACACARCAACAGAAGTCAGGAAATGCAAAGTCGAGATTGACACTCCCTTCTTAACTTTGTGTTTCCTGGCTTTTGTTGGCTTGCGTCAGAACCATAGCTTTGTTTTAAATATAACCTTGTTTATCAATCAATTCTCCAGACACTGCCTCAGGATATTTGTAATAATATTTTTAATAAAGTGTTGTTAACAGTGATCAACACGTTGGAATTGCACAGTGTTAATTTGGGGTCAGGGGCTGTCACAAAGGCGCTCTCTGCCTCATCTGCAATTCCCCACCTCCTCCCCATGACTGCTATACCACGATTTTCTTACAAGCGAAACAGTTTGGAAAGATAGCAGGAACAGCGGTACGCTTCGTGCCAGCTTCCCTCAAATGTRGAGCCGCGTGTGAGTGTGCTCGCGGAGCACCGGGCCTGGTGAAGTGTTCTCTCAGGAGATGGGTTCAGATCTTGCCGTTTTCTTTCACAGTCTGGTAACAAGATAAAGCCAGTAAACTAAACTGCATGCAAATATGCTTAAAATTGTGTGCTGCCTTTTTCTTAATGTGAATTGGGCAATCGGTATAATCGCTTCCAGGCTGAAGAAATTTAGGAAGTTGTAGTTCAGCTCTTGGTATCTTTGCACTTGCCTAACTGTCTGTCCCTGTCTGAGCTGACTTTAAAGGGGTCTTGTTCAACCTAGCAATTCAGAGTTGTAGAATTCATATCTAGTATTTGTATAAATACTGTATAAAGCCTTGGAAGGTTTTAGAGAGCGTGAAAGAGGAAGGGATCTCATTTGTGTTTTAGTTGTACCAAAAGGTAAGATGAAATTCCTCACTATTCAGAGAAGACTGCATAAGATGTGAAGTGTAAGAGTAGCATGTAAACCAAAGCAACAAATAAACAGAATAAAATGAAGCAGTGTTTAACCCTACTTTATACCAGGCATACATGCTCCTCCAGCTTACAAAGCATTTGCTTTGGGAAAGAGCGATCAATACAGAGCAAACTTGACTGTAATTCTGGAGTTGGAACTTTGCAATTCACAAGGGCCCGTACAGTATTTTAATTGTTTAACCACCATGTCTGCTGCCAAGTTTGGTTTATAACCTAACTAAAAGGAACTAAACAAGGGAGAGTGCAAATAAAGTAACCACTTTGCATGAAATTGGGGCTGAGGTTCTCTTCTTTCCACCAATTTCAGGGCAGTAGCTTGTTAGAATTGTGTGTGTGCCCTTTGATCTGCATTTTCATGGGATTATTTTCACATTTGCCTGTCGCACCTTCTSATCGATAACTCTAAAAACCCCTTCCTTTCCCTCCAAACCCTATTCTTGTGTGTGCTTGTTGGTTTGAAACCCTGGGACATTTTAGCTACCTACAGTAATAGCGCTCGACTTGTCCCCCCTGTTCCTCCAGGAAAGGAAGTTCTTCAAAGGCTTCTTTGGAAAAGTAAGTTTAATGCCTCGTTTGTGCTTGCACTATAAGGAGTTACATCCCTGGTATAGCACTGCCATAAAATCAGGGTGTTTAGAGTCCTCTAATCCATCTCAGAATATTTGCTTCTAAAACAGACTTGGAAATAAGTTGATCAAACAAAGARTATGGTTAAAAAAGCAACCTGAAACAGAAATTTAAATCTGTATGAACTGTATCAGAAATCCAGTGTTCTGAAGTGATTTGGTCTTCCTGAAAAAAATGTGAATTGTCCTTTTAAACCTTGTGCTGGCCTACGTCACCTGGGCAAATATCTACAGAGCAGTTGGGGTCTGTGCCTCGTAAGTGCTTCATGATCGGCTGCCTGGCACCATGAGTTGACCCAAATGTTAGCGTTGGCAGAAAGCAGTGTGCCTACACATACTATCTCTTAAACCTTCCTTTTTTGAGCACAGTCCTAATTCAAAGGTATATGAAGATGAGACCAGGCATTTACCTACTATGTTTTTCTAATTGCAACTCAACTGTATAACTAAAAAATTTGCTGGTTCTATCATTGCTCTTGTTCTCGTGAGGACAGTGTCTTAGACACGAAGGGAAGCAACTCTTTGTCCTTATTAAGAATGTGCTGTACTGGTGGCTGGGTGGGTTTTATTCCTGCTGTCTACATCTGCTCAAGGCAGTGCCTGTAGACCTCTGAAAGAGCTCGCTCTTTCACCTCTCATCTCTTCCCTACCTCTGTGTTTAAAATTCCTGTAAAACATTTTAATTTAGTTTTCATATGGAGTTAATCTAAGGTACAGCTTCTGAAGTATCTTGTTATAAAATGAATCTTGGCTCAAATAGAAAGTAACAGGTTTGTAACGTCCATACATACAAAAATCTTTTGGAGCAGATTATTCTCTGGTCATATATTTGCTTTGGCTTTGCTTGGGGAGTAAAGTTTTTTTTTTTTTGGTTTGTTTTTTTTAGGGGCTCCTATTTCACTTTTCACTCAGATAGTGATGCATGTCACAGGGGGACAGCTGTTTCCCCAATTCAGGTTCCTTCCTATGATGTGGGAAAGCACACACCTAAAGTGTAGTGATAGTGAAGGGCCAAAATACCATAGGTGGGAGATCTGTCAGATTAATTAGATCATTCCTACATGCTAACAAAATTTAAGAGCTGGAATCTA
Source organism: Oceanodroma leucorhoa (assembly GCA_030449065.1). Classification (NCBI taxonomy): domain Eukaryota; kingdom Metazoa; phylum Chordata; class Aves; order Procellariiformes; genus Oceanodroma; species Oceanodroma leucorhoa. The sequence goes on along the minus strand of JASVER010000013.1, from coordinate 16,053,563 downwards.
CAAAGATTGGAGTAAAAACATGCTGTTTGCTTTATAATCAAAAATGCTAATTATACTTACAATTTTTTTTTAAAACAAACAGAAACCCCCCCCCCTCAACCTGATCAGATATGTTAGAATTTCTTTCTGCTTGCTGGTATTAACTTATGTTAGGATACATAAGAAAGTAAAGATTTAAAAGGACAGAGCTTTCCAAAGCACTTAAAAATCTGTCTTTGACTTTTTTAGTTATCTATTAAAAAGCCAGCTTCCTTATTACATCTTAGTAGCTTTTTTATGAAGTCCAGTACTTTGCCACAGCCTTGCAGAGTTGCTTTGCCTTTTATTATAATATTTTGCTAAAGAGGGACCTACTTCTGCTTCAGCCTGTGAAGTTTCATTAGTTAGCACTGAAACTGCTTAAATCCGTAGTGTTTAGATGTCCCCACAGCGTCAGTATGGCACTGCCTTTATTACAGCTTTGGCCTGCAACGGCAGGCCAAATCTAGAGGAAAAGCTGCAAAGAAAAGGGACAGCTGTTCTCTTATTAATATTTGAGAAATACTAATAACTCTAATGTCTTTTGGCTGTCTCATCTGTAATTTCTTTGCAGATGCCTTACATTGGGATTAATATAATATTCCAAACTGCAGAGCTGCTTAAAATGTCCTGCCAGCTTTCAAAGAGTTAGTCTAGACAGGTTTGCTTCTTTGCCTGTCCTTATTTTCTCCCCCTAAAAGGTAAATCTGATGGATTTGTGTCCAGAAATGTTCAAGTGTTTAATATAGAAAATGCTCTCTTTTCAGCTTTAAATAAAAATGAGTGTCTGTTGATAGCTCCAGGTTAGGCTTCTGCAGTTTTATTTTGTGTAGCGTATGCAACATAAGCCAATCAACTGCCTTTTTAGGCACTTCCTCATATTTTAAAACTAAAGCTTTTCTGTTGTAATGAATAGTAGTACAGATTTGATGATCTTTTTCATGTTTTGCTTTCACCAAGTGCGTGTATTTCTCATCACGCAATGTTTTATACAGAGTCTGAAATGAAAAATTTTCTTTTTATATACCTCAGGCTCCCGATATATCTTACAGCTGTTTGTAAGTCCCAGGACAATAAAAYAGGCAGAAAGATTAGAATCAATTTAGAAGCATTTAAAAAAAAATGCATTATTGGGCAACTTTAGTTCTGCAGTGGTATCCTTAAAACTTCATTTTCCAGCTTACAATATAGCTGCTATATCGGTCCTGCTTTGTCTTCAGGCCTTGTTGTCTGTTAGGACAAATGCCTCACCCTCCCTCCTGGAGACCTCTGAGGACTCTGAAATCAGTCCAGATAAGGAATCTCTATTCGTATTGGAGCAGGTTACTGACCCCCTCAGAGGTGCTGAGCAGCGAGGTTTCTGTCGGGGCTGACTCAGCACTGACAGATCAGGCTCCCGGGCGTCGGTGCCACGCATGGCTCTCCTCCAGCGGTGCTGTCATCCAAAAGCTCATGAATATGAAGACAAGCTACTGATATGGATGTCTAGATGAGTCCCTTGGTAGCAACATTTAAGAAAGACCACACTGTTCCAGTGGGTATTGGCCATTTGCTTTAAATACTTTTGTCTGGAGTCACCTATACCTTCCAGTGTTTATTACACAAGCTGCGATTCTGCGTTGGAGTTCACTTCCCACGCAGTATCTTGCATCTGGTCTGACCTTTATCCAGTGTGTGCCAGGAGGGCAAACGTTCCTATCTACTTTCTAATCATGATATACTTGGCCATATCCCGCCCATAATAGAGTAGTACTTTGATTTGTATAGCCAATATAAACTGATTTGGAGAAGTATGTTCCTTTACACATCACTCGTAGGCACAAATAAACTGAGATTCAGTAGATGGGAAAATCACATGTTACCCAACAGTAGTAGCTGTGGGTTTGGGATATAGACTGTAAGGACTTACCCCTTCTAAGCGCTGCATCCACCATAAATCTAGAAGAAGGAATTGAGAGATTAAGGTGTGTTTTCTTTTTCTCTTAGTGTAGCAAACCCACATTTGGTTATCTTGCATGAGGAACCTTATGTTTCCAGTGGGAGAGGAGGACTTAGACAGCCCTTTAGCCTTTTCATTTTATTCTGAGAAATATGAAGTTCCATGTCTTAGCTATTTCCAAATCCTGATTTGGTAAAATAGCAGGTGAGGAGTAGCTCTGCTGAAGATCAGTACTGCTTTRTGAAGTACCCAATTCAGTTAAACTTGACTTACTTACTACAACCTTCAGGAACTGTTTGCGATTTCTGCTGAAACAAGGTTTTATTGTTTGCTGGGGAAAGACCTGTATCTCAGTTTCTAATGATGGTAATCTAAACCAAACAGTTATCTGCAGGCATTGTCTTCTCTTTATTGTTTGTATTTGCTTGAAATAAAGATTTTAAGACTATTAACAGCTTGTAAGAAACTGGTAGTCCTTTTTAAAACGGTTCGAGGAGACAGACCTCTACAAACCATTTGGTTTTGGGATTAATAGGGACTTTTAGGCTATGGAAGCTAGCTGAGCATTGAAAATATAGAAGATATTCCATTAGGCATTCCAGAATCTGACAGTTTTACTTTAAACCTTCTCTGGGGTATCCAGCAGGCTGGATGGACATTTAGAAACTTGCTTCTGCAAGCACTTCTCTGTAGCTTGCTTTCATGCTGTGCTTATTTTCCCTCTTTTCTCTTTTAATCACTCTTCGTACAAGTCTGCCATTCTCTGTTCTTGCCAAGCTTTTTGAAAATGCTCGGGTTGTCATTGCTGCTTCTGAAATTGGGACAGATAGTTCCTCCCCAAAAACAAACAGAAGTCCTGCCAGGCCTGTTTTCTTCACACTTGCTGCTTTCTCTGAGAATGAAACCAATGTGATATAACAGGAGACTTTTCACTCCAAGATATTTCGTCCTTACGGTGTTAAAAATCAGTGTTGCAGACTTGGAACATGTGGTAGCTTATGCCAGAATGTGTCCTTGCCCCATTAGTTGCTGTAGAAATATAAATTATATACATCTGCAATGAACCKTTAAAAAAAATAATATTACAATTCTTGCATGAAGCCACTAGCTGATACCCCCTGATCTGTTGTTGTTGTTGTTGCTCTCTCCACTCCCTGCAGTGGTCTGTGGTGGGTGCCATTGGCAGCCACAAGCTATGTAAACCCAGTGCTTCAAAAAAAGCTATAGGGAGAATAGTTTATTAGCTGGGTTAAAGTATATGGGGCTTGTGAATTAAAGTAACACATTAAAAAAAAAGAAAAAAGATTATTTTTCTAGTAGTAGTTCTCTGTAACAACCAGTAAAATTATGTTGACATCTTGTACCTATTTTCTGTTTAATTAATTAGTTTCAGAAGAATATTGTGTCAAGTGTTTATACTGTTTTCTGTAACTTTCCCTTAAAAAGTAAACAGTCGAGAAAGAATCTGTAGTTTAAATGGCTCCTGAAGCCTTCCTGTGTTTCCCACTTTTACTTACCCTCAGCTTRTGGCAGCTGAAAGTTCCCACAGTCAGATCTTGGATAAAAGCCAGACCGCTCCTCCGCTGCGGCAGCCTGCCGCACACCCTTGCTTTTTCAGGATGCACAGCAAATAGTTAAGAAATCATATTTTTCTACCTCTCTTCCAAGATGTGACATTTAGCTTTTAATAAATTAGCGAAACATGTTTGGGTGATTGAACTTAGCAATAAGCTCATAACACAGTAACTGATGATTTTTGGGTGCTTTTAACACTGGTTTAAGGTGATGCCATGATTCTGCCATGTGACTATTGGGGCAGAGGGTAGGGCTGGTGGAAATATCAGGTAAGAATTTTCCTGTGTTTAAACTTGTGCTAAAGAAGCTACCTGTGGTGTAACTCCTTATGAATTAGTGTTTTCTGACTCTTTAGTGGAATTCTTCACCCACTTGGTCAGTCTTGAATTCTTTACTGTCAGTGGACATACACCCTACTTTTGCCTCCACCCGTCCTGTGCCCTCTCCCCGTCCCCACGACGTGCTGTTTCTGAAATACTGGCTTTGGCTTGGTTCTCTGAATGTTTTGCAACTTGGATTGAGTATCTGGCTTTGGGCACCCTACTGACCGTGGACTTCATCTACACTTAATGTTACGGTTCTTGGAAAGGGGAAGCGGGTGCCGGTCTGACGCTGTTGGCATAAAACGTATCTTTTTCTTTCCTTTTTTTTTTCTTTTTTTTAAAAGTCTGGGAAGAAAGCCGTTAAAGCAGTCCTGTGGGTTTCGGCGGATGGACTCAGAGTTGTAGATGAGAAAACAAAGGTTAGATTTCCCTGGACAAGTGTTTTAAATCTCTCTATAATAATGTATGTGCTATAACTTTAAATGGACACCAATCTTTATGTTAATGCAAATGTTGGTATTTGAAAGAAAGACTGAAGCGTATAATTAGTTTAATCATTTCTTGCTTTGTACACATATGTATGCCTGCTCATTATTTTTTCCCCACTTAATTCCACACTACTCTCAAGACACATTTCATAAAATGTGGCAGGTAGCACAAGCTTGGAATATTTTTTACTGTGTTTACTGGAAGAACCATTTTTTTCCCTGATAAGTTCTGTTGACATTGAACTTGACTTTGTTCTGCACAACTGCAGAAGGCTGCCATAGTAACACATGAGCAAACTCATGTTAATCAATATAATTTTCAGTGCATCCAAATCCTAGAATGAGTCTGAATGAACAAGAGCTAGCTTCTAAAAACGCAATGAAGAGAGTAAATGAAATAGGGCGGTTGTGCCTTCAGACTCAAGCTGAATAGTAACTGAGTATCAAATTTGGTAATTTCTAATTCTAATATCTAAGCTGTTGGTCTGAAGTGGAAGACTAATGTATTCGTGGCATCCTTCTAGATTGTTTTACAGTATTTTTATTGTGAAATATCACAGTATGTACCACCAAGGCACCTGTGTGCAAGTAATAGCAAACAATTCTTGGTTTTATCTAGATGTAGGCAATTAAAAATAAGAGCTTTAGGCTTGCCTCTATAAGCRTAGTAGTATTTTAAAAGATGGCATGGCTATCAGAAGAATTTTTACTCTCATTAGTCTGAGAGTTTTATATTCATGTCATTTAACCCTTACTTTGTCAACCTAAAAGATGATTTCTGCAAGCCAACACTGAGAAGCAGGTRGAGATAATTCATATCCCTCTGCAGTACAACTGCCTGTCAAATACCTGCTCTGTGGCTAGACTTCTCCAGGGGTGCTTGGTTATGGTATGGTTCATCCGCACTAAAGTTACTGTCTCTTAAGAATTCAGTTTCTAATAGAAACATACTGATGTAGCTGAATTCAGTCTACTGATTGCCTCATTTAAAAATAATAATACATGTATTATTATTAGAGATGTTACTGCRTATATCTAATCTTTTAAAATTGAATTTTAATAAGTTGTGCAGACGCTGGAGGTAATTAAAAGTATAGGACTTAAAAGAGAATATACTATTGCCTCCTGGTGGTTGAATCCATTAGCACAGGTGCCAAGTACTAACCACCAACCGAAAGAAACAATTTTGAAAAAGAATTGAAAAAATAATTTTTAATGAAGATGGCATAGTTCTTAAACTATACTRTCGCCTTTTTAGAAACACTTCTCCCATCAATCAATGGGAACAAATCAGGGGTGTTTGGTACTACCAGTGCTGCTGGTGCTTTTCCATTGCATCCCTGCTTAGCTAATTGGCAGATCAGCTTTTGCTTTTTGTGTAGCAGCTGCTAAACCTTTTCACACTTGCAGACCTCTCCAATAASTTCCAGCATTGTGTTTTAACCACGGTAAAGATTTTTTGATTGCAAGACTACCGGAGCTGCTGTAAAAATAAAATAAAACAAAAATGTGAGCTCCATAGTTTAGAGGAGAGATCTTAGGAGTTGTTTGGGTCCCTAAATTCTTAAGTGGTGCCTTAGCACACTTCTACCAAAGTGGCTGGTGGAAAATGTAATCTGTCCTTTTTTTTTCGTAATGGGAAGAGATACTGAATGGTGAATTCATTGACAGATAATTATAGCCACATCAGGTTATCCTCCTTTTAGTATAACTTGTYTGCTCGCAGTTAACACTGAAAACTACTTGTTCAAGTGTTTCTCCATATTTCCTCACATTTCTTTTGTTGTGGGGGGGGTATTTTTTCCCTCTAGGATCTTATAGTTGATCAGACAATAGAGAAGGTTTCTTTCTGCGCACCAGACAGGAACTTTGACCGGGCATTCTCATACATCTGTCGAGATGGCACAACGAGACGCTGGATATGCCACTGCTTTATGGCTGTAAAGGACACGGTAAGTTTAATATGGTGTGTGTCCAACTCTTCCAGCTTCTAGCTGGAAGTTGTGCTTGGAAAAATTAACTACCTAGAATACAGCTAAAATATTACTTAGTCCTTCAAAATTATTTTAGTTCTAATTCTTTATATCTGAATTATTTGCCATCCTTCTGTGGTGTCGTCTYGTGGAGAGAAATGGTGCCCAGCATGTGTATAAAAGGAGTGCAGTCAGCGTCAGATATCTCTAGCAGAAGGGAACTACTCTTCTAAAAATAGACAGAAGATATTCTCATCTGAAAATGTATACAGCCAAAAACTGAAACAGCAATGACAGTTTTTCCAGGATAAAATCATAGTGAGTAAATACAGACTGGTTATGAATGCAGCCTCTTGTATGCGAATGTTAYCTTGAATGGAAAGTCATCTGAATGTTAAGGGATGGAGCTAAACGGAATTAAATTACCATCCTGTTTGCTTCTAAGTGACAGAGATTTTTCCAATAGAAGGTTTGAAAGTTAAGTTACCTCTATCAGTCTTTTGCTGTGTAGACTTAAGTTATTTAACTCCCTGATCTGGCCTTTTCCTCTTTCTGCTTTTTGTTGAATCCTGCCTATATTATACAAAGCGCTTGAAACCTCCTGCAAATTCGTTGTGCGAACTCCACATAGCTGCATGTTCAGAGCAGTTGTACTTGACAATTTATCATTTGTCTTTGAAGAGAAACAATGAAGTTACAAATTCCCAGTTAAACTTATGTTAGAGCTGGAGCATTTCTATTTTCCTCTGTGAATAACAGGTCAATTCACTTACTTGACTATAATAGATGAGTTGAGCTACTGGTAATAGCACCTCCGACTCAGCTGTAGCCGCCGTATCAGCTGGATTGCCGGACTTCCTCCGACTTGAATTTCCTTTCCTTGTTGCAGTTACTGGATAGCGGATCCTTTTGACCTCACTGGTTAATAATGGAAGTGCTTTTCAGAAGGCACTCCTAATACTGACTTGTGCATTTGGTCAGGGCCATTAAGAGGTGTAAGTAGTCACCRTTGTACTTTTAATTTTCACGCTTGCACACAACAGTAGTGTCTCCCTGAGCTCTCTGTAAACTTTCTCCATCTGAGACTAGCACTTATCTGTCCTTCAGGACTTACACCTGCTTAAGATGGCTTCACAAGAGTTTCTTTGTGCACAAATGTATCTAGAGGCAAGGGATCAGTGCAGGCACGTTATCGCACTAGCATCTGAGTAGCAGTTGAACTAAACAGATTATCCGACAATCTCTCTCATTTCTGGGTGGCCTTCCCGAACACTGCTTGTGCATTAGTAATTGGGAGTCTTTATATACCAGGCTTAATTTTAGAGCCATACAAAAGGTGGCCAATTACAGTAGTTCTCTTTAACGCCTTAATTGGATTCCTCCTGTAAAGGCAGGTTATCACTTCGCAATGCTTGAAGCGCATGTATGTTTCTGTTCCAGTCACTATATGATGCAATGTTATCTTGTGCAGGGGGAAAGGTTGAGTCATGCCGTGGGCTGTGCATTTGCAGCATGCCTGGAGCGAAAGCAGAAGCGAGAGAAGGAGTGTGGAGTGACTGCCACCTTTGATGCCAGCAGAACCACATTCACTAGAGAGGGGTCATTCAGGGTCACTACAGCTACTGAACAAGCAGAGAGAGAGGAAATTATGAGACAGATGCCGGATGCTAAAGGTACGGGGTGCAACTTAAACAATCATCCATAGCAAGCAGAACCAGCACTGAGGTGACTTGGAGCCTGTGCAAGGRTTGAGGCTTAACGTCCTTGCAGCATTCACTGTCTTGAACCTTATTATGTACAAATCATATTCCCAGACGCTTGTCACTTCACAAGATGAAAAATGCTCCCAGATTCACTTGTGGCGCGTTTTCCCACATCTCCTCTAGAGAAAGGACAAGCGGCTTCATACGTGAAAGCTGCTCCTGCTTTGTTTTGTCAGCCTGCTTCATGGCAGAGAACACCATAGGTACCATACGTAAAAGGTCTTATTAGAAAAATGTTATAAAAATATAACAAGTTTGCCAGACATGAAGTAATCCTTTTTGTAGTCTAAAGCTTACGGTAAATCAACAGAAAATGATATGCATTTTTCTTAGAAAATAATGTATTTTTATTCTGATTTTTAAGGCAGGTTACAAAGTGTATGTATAGAGTTACATTGCATGAGGGAAGAACAGATCAATCACAGTGTGCTTTCTAAAAAAACCAAACCAAAACAACCCCCTCCTCATAAAACACATAACTGTGGCACTGTTAATTACATTCAAAACTAGTAATTAACTGATTTGAGAGGAGTTAGTTTTTACTTCTTGGCCATTTAAAACGCCATTTAAAGTGTTCTGAAATTCAAGTGAAAGTAGAACTTCTTACTCAAGTTTTATTGCAAGTAGTGGAGTTCTACAGCTAACAAAAAATAAGTATTATAAATATTGTTCATAGCCCTCTTTACAGTGGAAGTGAACTTTTGTTTCAGAGGGCTCCACAGCAAGTCTTATGCTGCCACTTGATTGCAAAACTTTAATCTTCGTTTTCGTCATCCATCTGCTTGTTCCTATACGTTAGTTTTAGAATGTGCTAAATGAAGCTTAAACACAAGGCCTTTGTTACTTGAGGGCATGAGTCAAAGTCTTGACTCAATGAAGGTGTGTGAAATCCTTTCCAAGAAAGACTGATTAGAAAAGTTTCACTTGAGCGAGCAGCTGCAGCTCATGGGTACTGAAGCTTGCAAGACAACATAATTAGTTTCTCCTACCATTCCAGCTCCTCAGAAATCTCTAGTGTGACTCCTCTCTTTACCAGACTTCCAGTTATTCTGTTGATGTGTCAACAAAAAAAGTAATTGTTTTTCCTAAAATGTTTGGAAAGCAATATAGGTAAAATAAGAGTTCACACCAGGCTAGTGAGATCTCCCCTTCTCCTGCTGTGTTGATGAGCTGTGTTTATTGCCCCCAAAGCCAATTCACATATGACACGAGTGAGTTTTCCTAGAGATGGAAAAATCCCCATTGCTATTCTAATCATAAATGTCATGACTTAAACTAGGCTTAATCCTACATTTCTACCATTAGGCCTGGTTGACAGAAGCAGTGTGGTACTATGCAAAAACCCTGCAAAATGAAGCAGTTGACTTAAGTTGGAGGAGCTTCCAGTGCTGCAACTAACTAGTGATTGGGTGGTAACGTTACAGCTAAATTCAGTTACAGACGTGACACAGGATCTCACTGTAAATGTGCCTGGTGTTAGGAAGGCCTGTCAGCTGGGAGGCTGCACCTACCTTGCAGCACTTCCATCTATCTGTCATGTATTTCCCGGAGGAGCTGGGAGCTGCAGCCGGAGCACTGAAGGCAGCCTAACCTGTTCAGTGCTGCTGCTGCCTTTGGCTGCTGAAGCTTGTGCAGTGTGTTTGGCGGCTGCTGCTGATTCTGCAGGGCTAGGAGGGTGGCTTTTGAAAGATGGTCCTAGAGCTGGGTTCTGTTGCCTGCTGCTGCTGAGCTATGCCACCCTAAGTCACTTCATACAGTTTGTAGTAGTATTTTGGCCATAGTTCTGTGTGAGGCAAAGTAAAGGTCTCRAACACGCAATACACTTTTCAGTCTTAATCCTAAATGAATTGCAAGTATTTCTAGAGCTGGGGTCTCAGGAATAGCTAGRAAGAATACATATATAAGGCCATCATCCCTATGAAGTGGCTAGCCTTAGTAAGCTTGGCTTTGGAGACTGGACGTACCTAAAGTGACATAGTGAAGACAATGAAGGTGTACAGAAATGATTTTTCTGCTGTGGTATTAAACTCGTTTGGAAGAGTACTAGTTATGCAAATTCCTGCAATTTCTCTTTTCTAAACAAATGGGAGTAGGGGCAGGCAGTTGAACACTACTTTGCTTTACTCTTCTAACCTCACCCTGTTTCCTCCAGCAGTTGAAACAGAAGTGAAAACAGTAGCACCAGGTGCTGCACCAAACAATACTGCCCCCTCTTCTGGCTCACCAACCTCTCCTACTGCTGAAGTTGCTGCCTCTCTGGATAAAGAAATGAGCAATCCCCACGCTATTCCACGGAGGCATGCCCCTATAGAACAGCTTGCCAGGCAAGGGTCTTTCAGGGGCTTCCCTGCCCTTAGCCAAAAGATGTCTCCTTTTAAACGCCAGTTGTCTTTGCGAATAAATGAGCTGCCTTCAACAGTGCAAAGGAAGACCGATTTCCCCATGAAAAACTCAGGTAAAACCAAATGGTTCCAGTGAAACATTACCTTAAATTGTCTCTTCTTCCTTTCCTTCTCTGTGGCTTCAAATAACTCCTGATTTTCTAGTAAATCCTTCTTCCTGCCTCACGTGGATCATTTCTCATGAACAAACATCACCACATCAGAAAACTTCTGCTTTGGGAATAGGCAAGAATTTCAAATGCAATATGCACATGCAGAAGACAAACAGTTCTAATCACTCTCTGAAAGCACAGCTTGAAGTGCTCCAGGAATGGGTGTTGGTGAATTAGTAGGTGCTGGCTCTTCCCTCTGAGCCACTGAACCAGTTCCTCCACTTAATGCCAGRGCATCTTGAGAGACAAATCCCTTCAAGGCCTTAACCACTTGTCATGGGATCGTGTGATGCTTTTCTGCAGTCTGTCCTTCTGCCTGTCTGAATTCGGCTTTTTGAAAGCCACGAAATGGCTTGTCATCTTGCACTGAAAGAAATTTTACAGTTTAGGTGGCACAGCTGGCTGTATCAGTAGTGCGTGGTACAGTTTTCACATGAYGGTTTTCTAGAGTCATCCCAACATAAACACCTGGGGTGCTCAGTACCTTGCATAATGTCCTAGAATCCCCTTAGCCAGCTGTACTCTCACTTGGCAACAGACCTAGTTTTAGGGTTGTAAGCTTTAAAGTAAAAATTACTGTGGCAAAGGCAAAACTAAAAAAATAGCTAGTCTGAGTTCTCTTAGAATCCTTATTTGGTGACCAGCACTTTAAGACCAGCACTGAGTTTATCAGTTTCAGTAATAGTGCACTGCTCACTAGTGATACTCACTGAGCACACTACAGTCTGTTTTTCATGATTCAGAACACTTTTGATGTATGTTCCTATGTATGCCGCTGCCAGCGTTGCTTACTGTCACACCACGTGCGCTGTATTGGAATATCCCGCAAAGAATCAATTTTCGGGCATGCCTCCCCCTGAATTTTAGATATGGTGCATGTTGTCTCCAGACATCTTACGTTTTTTATACTGTTGTTCKTAATTATGCCTGCTCATGTCAGTTCTGTGCAATGAAGGACTGACGATCAGTACTTTTGAAAAGCAGTGCAATTAGTAGTAATGAGAACATCTGGTAAGTCGGCAGTTTTACTCCAGATGTTACTTTATCCACATTATGCTGATACTTGGTTTAAAACTGAGCGTCCATTTTATTTGAGCATTCAGCTTTTGCTTTTCATAATTCTACCACAGGAGCTAGGGATTTCAGCTGCTGCTGAACTGGAGCAATCAACATTCTAACTCTAGGCTTAACTTGCCACTGTGCATTGCTGTCAGCACGTTTAAACTTCATCTGGTTACTGTGGAAGTATGTTGTTGGAACACTTAAATCTATCCTAATTATTTTCATTTCACAGAGTGCCAAATCTTAGTCCCAAATCCTTGATATGTTTAGCACTTCAATACTGAAAAGTTTAGATCTCTACTAAAGCTATAGAAAACCCTTTTATTTTCTGAAATGAACATCCTCTTGCATTAACACAGAGAAGCAGTAATAACCGACTTTAAATCTGGAACGCTGATCTCCTTACCCTCTTGACTTAGTCACAAAATACACTAATGTGGTGTTCTATTTCAGGTCAGGTCTTCAACACTAATTTTAAAAAAAGCTGTCATGCAAATCAGTAACAGGAACATCTAGGACATAAGGGAACTAATTAAATTTCAATTTCACATTGGTACTTGTAAATTGTTTCTGTATCCTTTAAACTTCCAATTTAATGAATTTTGTTTGTATTTTAGTCCCTGAGGTAGAAGGGGAAACGGACAGCATTAGTGCCCTGTGCTCTCAGATCACCAGTGCTTTCAGCACACCATCAGAAGATCCTTTCTCTTCGGCCCCCATGACGAAACCAGTGACAGTAGTTGCACCACAGTCTCCTGCCTTTCAAGGTTTGTGATTTCTTTGCGTGCCGTGGTCATGCTGGATGAGGCTTGAATGCACATAATGTTGCTTTCCAGTAACACATGGTCTTAATTTCTTGTGCAAGTCCTGTTATCAATGTTTTGGGGGAATGCATCCTGCTTTATTCATCTTGTCTGTTTAGTTTTTCTGTGGTTTTGTTTTTAACAAAAAGTTCATGCACCTACTACAGGATAGTTACCTGTAAAAGGGACTGGCTTTGAGGTAACGGCTATTTTAACATTCTGCCTCCTGAACTGCAAAGACCTTACCAACTGTGTGTCACAGGAGCCAAATCCCACAAGAGAAGAGATTGTGCCACCACATGATTACTGCTTTTCACACGAACTCTTAGATAAGTTGTGGAGAGATGCCAGCTATAGAACTCATAGCAGCCTGTAATCTTCATTTCACTGATATGCTTTTATACAAGTTGTGTGAAAAAAGAACCTTTCCTTGTTAAATGTAGTTATTGTTACTTTGCATCTAAAATCTGTTCTTCTCTTGAATCTAAAATTAATCATAGAGTTCTGGTGAGCCATCTCTCTTCTCTATAAAAACAGCAAATTTAACTTCAGTTGATCATCAGAACTCAAGGTCTCATCAAATGCATAAAAATCCACCATCCCACAATTCTGTTAACAAGCGTTGGCTTGGTGAAATGGAGTTTACTGGCTTTATTGACTGTCAGTCCAATTTGACTAATTTACACAAACTGCTGTCATGTGGAAGTGTCTAAAATCGTTGTATGTTGATAGGTATGACATGGCCCACTAATATTCCAGTCACGTGCATGCCTTGCATGAATTAACTGCACTGATGTTGTCTGCTCCCATTTTAGTTAATGGCACTGCCTCTGCCTTCTGTGTGCTTGCTGCTAAACCATCCCAAGCTGCTGTAGTGTCCACAGCTATGCCAGTTCGTGAAACCAATCCTTGGGCTCATGCTCCTGCTGCTAATACTGGAGCTGCAGCCGTGGTCGCTGGTAAGATTGGAAGTAGATCCGGTGCATTGCTATGAGAACTTGGATCAAAAGCATAATTGAGCCCTTGAGACAATTGTCAATGCCACTTAACGGCAAGTGGAAGGAACACTAACAAAAGCTGGAAGTAGTAGCCTTTTGCGCAAGTGGATGGAGGGAAGCGATGAACTCGCTGGTTCTGGGTCTATGAGCTGGACTGATTCTTATTTTGGCAGCATTTTAGAAAATCCAGTGCTTAAAAGTAATGAAATAGTGTGTGTTTGGGGATGAAGGGGAAAGAATCTGTATGTGTACCCAAAATAATTTTTGTGCGTTCTTTCCGCTAACGTACGTAAGGAGAGATTAAGTTGGTTGCTTAAAGGCTTTAGAGGTTCATTTCTTCTGTTTAATAAGTTTAGTCTGTCCCTCCAGTCCTTGTCTATAGCTATATGCAATGTAAGGTGGTACTTTAAATGGCTGTCACCCGTGTGGACATGTACGCTAGAAGGCTACAATCAAACTAACATCATTTTCTGGTGTAAGCTCAACTCGAAAAGAGAAACTTTGCTACTGAAATAGTTTCTACTTGGCCTTATGAGAGTACCAGACCCATTTTCAGGAAGTCTTCCCCCGTAGGAGAGAGTCCCTAAGCTCTGCCTCCAACAGTTCCCACTGTAAAAACAACAGTAAACTGATCTTTAGATGGCATTTGACTAGATCAGGCTGAATGAAGACTACTGAGCAGTAATGATTTTCCACTTCTCCAAAACACCAAATAACACATGAATTGCAGAGCCATTCCTGGTTGCTTTTCTCATCACATTGGAAACCTGGCAAGGCCCTAGGGGAGGGAAAGAGAATTTGAAACTGTAGGGAGAAGGAAAACCATAATTCAGCTGGTGGGAGATAGTTTTGAAACTGTAGGAGGAATGGAAATGATTATTTTTAAATTTTTTTTTTTTTATCATTGAAGATAAATGAGTTATCTTAAGATAAAATCAGAGCTGGTTTTATAGAAGAAAAGTCAAAAATGCTAAGTGTTGAACATTACAAAAGAGTTTGAGAGGTTAACAGCCTGAATTATATGTGAAAAGAGTAAGGGAAGAGTGAGTGGAGTTGGAGGAAGAATATAAAGGAGTCATAGTAGGTACAGTTTACATATCATATAGTAATTTGATTAGATGTATTGCCTTAAATGTTTGTGTACATCATAGTGAGTACTCACACTTCAATTCAGTGAATATGGGACAGAAAATGAATGTTGTTTTGAACTCCTGGGACTATTACATTACTGTCCTTTAGAGGGTAAAGCCTTAATTTCGGAAACAGAGCAAATGATTCTTAAAAACAGTTTCTTATAGCTTTGTGTTCTAACAGTCCACCAGTCCTGAGCTGTACATTCAGAAACTGATTCTCCACAGTTAGAGGAATTAGTGGTTATGGACCAGGTCATTGCCACTAAGTTACGAGTGCAGGCGGCAGCTCTCCTGCGTGCTCTGAAGTCTCAGATGTCTGCTATGAAGGAAAAAAAAAAATAAAAAATCTGCATTTTAGTGAAGAAACTCTTCTCTACCCCTTCTTGACCAATGTCTCCCTATAACAGAACAGTACAGTGGATGCATAAAGATGCTTCCAGGGTTGGTAGCAATCTTGCAGCCGTGGAGGGAGGAGGCCCGTCTGTTCTTGTGTACATCCTCCAGTCTTTCTAACTGATAAAAGGGTGAGGAGTGGAAATGCTAATGACTTCTCCGTGCTTTCCTTCCCAGGCACTGAATGGAGCAGCACCTCCTCAGGTGCGGCCTCACCAAGTCTCTTCCAAGGAAATCACAGACGTACTCCCTCAGAGGCAGACCGCTGGTTGGAAGAGGTCTCAAAGACTGTCAGAGCCGCCCAACAGCAGCCAACCCCAGCCCCAGCCCCACAGCCACTACTCCAGCCTCCTCCAGCAGCTTCCCAGTCAGCACCAGCCTTCCCAGTCAGCACCTTCATTGCGCCTCAGCCTGTGCCGGTGGGTGTCGTACCGCCCATGCAGCCAGCATTTATTCCAGCTCAGCCCTACGCTGTAGCAAATGGGATGACCTATGCAGCCCCAAGCGTACCTGTGGTTGGAATCACACCTTCCCAGATGGTAGCCAATGTCTTTGGCACCGCAAGCCACACTCCAGCAGCCCATCCGCATCAGTCACCCAGTCTTGTCAAACAGCAGACGTTCCCTCAGTATGAAAGCAGCAGTGCTACGACCAGCCCTTTCTTCAATCCACCCGCGCAGCACAACGGCTCTGCGGCTTTCAACGGAGTTGAMGGTGGCAAATGGGCGGCAGAGGACAAGCATTCGCAGCCTCCCGCAGCTGCTCCGCAGGTAGACCCGTTTGAAGCACAGTGGGCAGCACTAGAGAGCAAGGCAAAGCAGCGCACTAATCCCTCTCCAACTAACCCCTTCTCAAGTGATTTACAGAAGACATTTGAGATTGAACTTTAAGCAGTCCTGTGGGGGGTGGATAAATTGTACATTAGAATAGAGGGATAAAGGGAGCAGAGGGGACTGTTTCTGATCAGTTTGCTTTGATAATCCCAAAGGTCCCTTCAAATGAAAATGAGTTAGAAAGCGGGAGCAATTATGGGGAGGATATAAACGTACAGAGAATTTAATGTGCAGTTCTTAAAAGGAATCCTGGAGCTGCCCCAGTCTGCATTCCCTCCTCACTTGGAAAGCTGGAAGTCAAACAGAGCAAAGAAAGGCACCCAGTCCCGAAGCCTGGTCTGCAGAAACATCCATTATCTCACAGAAAGGAAGGCAGCTTTTGTACGTGTGTCCTTCTGATGCCCTGTGAGTCCTGGACATTCCCCCTCAGGGAAAAAATGGGGTGGGGTGGGGGGTGGATATGGGTGGGAGGTTGTCACCTGCTTAGCAAAAGCTAGGTTTGTGGAAAAAGTTGAGCTTCCATTTTGAGTAACAAAGTGAATATTATATGTAAAGAATAAAGTAAAGCCAAAATCTTTATTTTTATGCATTTAGAATATTTTAAATAGTTGGATATTAAAAGCTGTATGAGTTGTAAGTAATCTTGCCAAAGGTTAAAAAAAAGGGGGTTGGATGTAAGAAATTGTACATAAGATTGATTTATCTCTGATTCTTATTGTAAGTAATATTGGGGGGGTGGAAAAAGGGGCTTTAGCTTGTTCTTGTATCTGTTCATTGTAAGTAGCATATTGCAACAACAATCACACCCAATAAGTCATTATATCGTAGTTTTAAAGAAAGAAAAATTGAAGAACAGTATTGTCATGGTTTGAAAACCATGGGGAAAATTTACTGGTTTTTATCAGAATCAAGCTACATATTATATATAGTATGGGTTTTTTTCCTTTCATGTATTGCTGCAGTTTCTTTGTCTTAATCTATTGGTTCTAACACTACTGTGACAACTTACTGTAATCATATCCACATCCTGGGCTACCTGGGAAACCATTTTATGTTTGTCTGTCAATAGATCTTAAAAGGTTTTTAACTTTGGTTTTATTTTTTTTCCACTGATTTGTGAAACCTTGTGGTTAAGGCTGCAGCTGGTCCAGGTTCTGCCTCTGGTGACTTGTGAAAACCATCTCCTTTTAACTTTACTTTTAAACTTTGGCCTTACAAGCAAATGTAAGTTATATATATTTGTACTGATGATTTATAATCTGCTTTAACAGAAATAAATGTTGGTGGTAGAAGTGCTGTCTGTGAAAGCTTTATTCCCCYCCCTTTAGTTTTCAGGATTTGCCCTTCTGGGTGGCTTCTGTGTTATTAGGTGAATGTAGATGAGCCCTGCTTGCCAACCTAGAAGCTTAGTACTGGTATCTTAACACCTCTCATTTTGTACACCATGTTAGGTTACCTTGAACTTTAAAACTGAACTTGCAACTATCCTTGTGACCCATAACTAGTTAAAGCTCTGAAATGGAGGGCTTCACTGAAAACATCAGATTCTGGGTTTGCATCACTGTATTTTCTAACACTTAATATTTACATACAGACAAATATGAAGACACTAACATTCAAAAAGGAAAACTCACTTTGGTTTTCTTTCCCCTACTATGAAAAGGAGTGAAGATCCTAAAAGAGCCACATGAGAAGACAGTGTATTTTCACTCCTTTTTTGTTCTTCCTGTAAGTTCATACCTACCCTTACTGCATTCTTATGTGCACCATGTAGTTTTAGACATAAGGAAAAGTCAGACTTTGTGACCTGAAGGGGAAGAAATGCTCCCTTTGTTTGGCCCTAGTTTCCAGCAGTTTCCACCTCCAGGCAAGTACAGTGAGCCTCGCAGTGATAACGGTCTAGAAAACCAGGGCTTTTCTTCTTTACAGATTCTTACCTCTTTTCAGTATGATATGAATAGTGATGGCCAACATTCCCGATGGTATTTGAGTTGGTACCAATGCTTTTTTCAGCTTTCAAAAAGTAAGTAAATATTTGTAGACATTTATAATAGCATAAGCTATACATGCTTTCTTTCCTAATAGTTCCATATCTTTCACAGCAGTGCCCAAAGATCAGCTGAAAATAGCCCAGTATAGCTACACCTTTCCCCTGCCCTGGAGATAACAGTAAAGGAGATACGACCTTCCTACCATCCATTGTTTAGGGAAGAAAATGAACATCTTGATTCTCAAATCAAAAAAATAAACATTCAGTTAGGCAGTTACACATCTAGTATAACCATACAGCTTCCGTGAAAGCTGACTACACAGAATATTTAAATATTCTAAAAATAGAGCCTCTGACATCATAGTAAAAAGGGCTATTATAGAACTGACTGCTTATTCTGGGTCAAAAGGGTCTGATACAACCACAATCAACTTCTAACCATACTCCTGAGCAGGTCCGCAGATCTTGACTACCCTCTATGCYGGCCAATGTGAACTGGGAGGGCTTCACCAAGACTGGAATTTACACAGTCTGTGATTAGTCCCTGGTCTCAAAAGGCAAAGTCAAACTATATATAACATACTAAAATATCCTATACACAAAAAAGAAAAGGTGCTGGGCCGAGATGTTAAATGCAAAATCATGTACAAAYGCAATTAGAAGTTCTCAGGCCCATCTCATGGTTCTTACACACCCAATGATGGCAACTTCAAACCTTACACTGTAATGCCTCCCATGAATTGCAGCAGAGGAAGTTTTCCCTAATCAACTTAAAGCATCTTAACTGCAAAAATAAGTATTTTTGTCTTTTCTAGCAAGCAGAAGCTATCAGACCACAGAAAGACCTACCCCCAAATAGCTGGTAACTGTCACCTCTCGCTCCTTTACTGGAGCACTTCTAGACTTTCCAGTTTGTTCACCTCTTAAAGCAGCGTGTCCAATCCTGAAGCCATCCCTGTGCTGAAGAGAGCACAATCATTAGGTTAATAGTTCTTATTTTTAGGTGCCGCTGAACTGATTTACTGGATTTAGAATCCAAACCAGCTTTAGGCTGTCAAGCCTGGGGATTTACACCTCTGTATTACTGCTGCCCTGAGTACTGAGTCTGGCCTGAAGGAGAGTGGTACAAGCACAGTCCTGAATTAGCKGCCTGCATTAGAAGCCTTAAAGTAACAGAAGGGGGGGGGGGGGCAATCCTCCACCCCCAACCAAAACATAACACTACACACCAGTCTACTAGTTTATAGCTACATCTATGCAAATAATAAATGGGTGATGGTGCTAATTAGGATGAATAACCCATCCAGGTCTCAGCAGTTTGGAATGCGGAAGGGGGGACTGTTAGGGCTGATGCTAGGGTACACCACCACCGTGGAGGCTGTTTAAAAAAAAAAAAAAAAAAAAGGCAAAGCACACACCCCTTAATGCCTGAAAATTTCTCTTTCAGAGCCTCATATCTCATATGCATGCTCGCTGCCACTCAATGTTAGTGTTGAACTGAAGGGTGCTTCTCAGCCATAGCTGTTCTGCATCTGGAAGTCCTTGCTTGTTAGCCCAGGAATCAGCAGCAGGAATCAGCCCAGGCCACGTGCAGAGCCAGGCTTTCCTGGAGCTAACTGAGACTAGAGCAGMTCATCGGGAGGTTTATTCTGGCAAGTCAAATGCCCCTACATGTATTTCTATGTGTATATTATTCATCCCCCCAAGCTGAAACTCAGCACAACGCTACCACTGAGCCCAGCTTTGCAATAAATGCAACAGCACAGTTCCGGCTCAGAAGAAAAATAAAATTATCTGCTGAGCCTTCCTAGAGTGAGTGATATTTAAACTGCATCATCTCAGAACAGGTAACAGTGTTGGTATATTCATCTAAATTACCCCTTACATTCAGGAAGGGCTAAAAGTATTCTTCTATTTTGTCTTAAGCTTTCTGTGAAGCATTGCTTCTGCATTTCCCTCCAAAGCTAATTACAGTCGAGTAGAAACCAAACTGACCCAGCTAGAAATTTGTCTAAGGTCTACTGGAATAAAACAGCTACAGTTACATGACTTTACAGCTGCATCTCTAGAGCTAGTAATCTCATAGGACCTGAACGCTAATTTTATATGCATCAAGCTGTTTCTCATGGCCAGAGGAGTCCTTTGCATTTAAATGGAAAGTGCTCCCCAGGATTGCAAACGTTCACCGCTCATTAGTGCTTTGGTTAAGCCAATTCAGGCCCATTTTCAACCACTTCAGGGATGATTTTTTTTAAGAGCAGTCTCTCTCATGCTTGCATGAAGCATCGGTCTCTGCCTCTTTCATGCTGGTTATCTGCCTTCTCTAAACTCACAGCATCCTTAAGTTCCCAGTGTCACCTTGTTCTGTGAATGACAGCAACTACCCTTAAGTGAAGAGATGGATTAGCAAGGCATACAGGCGGGGAAAAAGAAGTTTGCAATAAACTTGAGGGTGGTGGGTCTCCCACCTCTGAACAGTTACACCCACTCCACCGTTCAATTCACCCTCTTGCGCTTTCCAGCAGGGCAGAGCTCCCAGAACAGTGTCACGCAGTCAAAGGACAGAGTTCAGACTTCCAGTCTGGTGATCGGTCACCTGTACTTCCCTGTGGCCCTGGAGGTGTCTGTCACCCGCGGTGACGAGGAGGGCCGGCCCTGGCCTGCGGCTGGTAGCGAGAGCAGCTGGCGCAGCAGAAGCTGGAGTAGTATTCGTTACGGCAGAGCTGGGCCTGCAGGATCAGCTCACAGTTGGCGAGGTGGGGCTGGTCCACGCACTCTCTGCTCAGGTCCACAACGTGATTCACAGGAGCTGCAGCCAAGCAAAAGGTGAAGCAGCTGTAAATACACTGCCAGGGCTTATCCTCAGGTTTCGTTTCCCTCCCAAAAGACACAGCATGTTCCTGCTTTCTCCACCCTGCCAGTCCTACGGGGATTGTTTTACATATAGTCCAACATCAAGGATGAGAGAGAAACTGGTATCTCTGGTGAGATACAGCAGGAGAATGCAGTTTCTGGGGCTGATCTCCCGAGGAGAGACCACTCTACACCCTGTGTGAAGCCAGCTGGATGGTGTCCAGAGTCCAAATATGAATCCTGCAGCCAACTATTTGGTCAACCAACTATGGCATTTTGGCCTCAGGAAGTTAATTAGGCTCCCAGCGCCCTGGTGGGGGGGGGGGGGGGGGGTGTGTGTGTGTGTGTGTTTCCACCATCCTGCTTTTCTGCCCAGGGAAAGCAGGGCTCCTCGGGTAGCACTACCCAGGGGCTCCTGCTGCTCCCCAACGCCTGAGGTCGGCCATGGATGGGCACACGCAATGGGCAGACCTATAATGGCGGCCAAGAGGCAGGCGCTGTGCGGGGAGGCCAGGCTGTACTCACTGCTGGGCCTGCTCCTCAGCACTTTCACCTCCGTGCTGGCACTGACGGAGCTGCTGCTGCTGTAGGCGCTGCACGTGTAGGCTCCCTCGTCAGCCTCCTGAACGTTGCTTATGATCAGGCTTCCATCCTGGGAGAGGTGGACGTGGTGGCCATCTGCCCGCATGGGGACTCCGTTCCTGTGGCGAAAAACATTCTGCATCACTGTTCCCACCCATGGGGGCTAAAGGAGCACTCTGTGCTCTTTGGGAACTGATGCTCTGTGAAAGGGGTGAATTTTCACAAATTCAGCAGGCAGGAAGAAGAAATCTTCTTTTGCCACGACCCGGCTCTACAACTGGGTAGCAACACGAGCCTGAGTGAGTCTGCAAGCGTTAGCCCATTGTCTGCGTGGGAGGCAGCTAGCTGTGTGTTCTGTATAGAGACATCGCCCTTTCCGCTATTGCACATTTTTGAGGTTTGAGGAACTAAGAGAAAATCCAGGGTGCCTTTCCCTCTCTCCAGGTTGTGGTCTGGCAGTGCTCGCTTGGCTGGCATTGTTAGCAGCGCATATTGCTTGAGGAACATATGGGGTAGTGAGCAATGCGCCCTCTTTCCTCTCCCTTAAAAGTTTGTTTTAAAAAAATGCTTAAAATACCAGCAAGATTGTGTCTGTTCTGTTCCTCCTGGAATACTCTGTGCCTAACAGGAAAACTGCCTGAATTATGAACTCCTAGTTACCAAGGAAATGAAATTTGTTCCACTGAAAAGGGTTTCATTCAGACTCTGAAACTTGCATCATTTTGTTAACTCAAATACCAAACGTACACATGGAAGAAAAGCTCTCTTTGTGAGATGGCCCTCTTCAGTCCTACCCCTTGGAGTAGAGGGATTTAAACAATTACCAATCCATCTCTCTGGATCCTTTGCAAGAAGGCTCCAAAACAGAACTGATTATTTTCAAATAGGGAAAAAACCTCACCAAATGCTTGTACGAATTCAGAGTTTCACTGTAAATCATCAAAAGAAGAGGACACAGCTTTTCCTTTACCTTTATTAAAACACTTTAAATTCACCTTTGCTCCCACTTGACAGTAGTGGGAGAGAACTGCCGCAGCAGGAAGCTGGGAGAAGAGTTGCTGTTATTATAGGGCCTAAAATGTTTGCTAGGGTTAGGCAGAGAGAGTTTTATAAAGACCAACTAAAGGTCGTCTTCTGGCTACTCATTTTTAGTTTTTGCTATTGTAATGTCACTAGCTTTCCAGCATGGAGCCCTTCTGAACGCCGTGAAATCTTAGATTAAAGTCTGCTTTCCCTCTCATTCGGCTGGAACATGAACTTGGTGACTCCTATACCCCACAGGGATCTTGCCCAGAATTTTTGGGGTAACAGGCAAGTTGATTAGGAAAGGGCAGGTGATGCTAGCTCAGGCTGAGAACTGTGGGTCTCTCTCTTACCTGGCAGGCATCCTGCATTATTATTTGGAGGGTAAGTGAGGCGGTTCAGGAAGAGAAGGCAAGGGAAGTTCCTTCTCATTTTTGCTCACCTTGACCACCTTATGTTCACGTTGTTGCCAGTCACTGTACAATGAAGCTGAGCAGTCCCTCCCTCAGGTACCGTGATGCTTGGCAGAAGACCAGTGATCCTCAGCTCTCCTAAACCAGAAGGGAAATCATCGCTAGCAGGAAGACAATGCCATGCTGCCCCTGGGAGTAGGAGCATTCCCTCATGGGAAAAGTCCAACGTACGCTATGATGAGCTACAAGCCCCTAGGCCTTGAAACAGCATGTTTGGAGCTATGACACTGTTGCTATGAGGAATGTGGATTTCCTAAGCGCTTTAGCCCAAGCAAGGGCAAGTAGCAGAGGCCTCAAAGAGCTTTTTCCTCCAGCTGGACAGAAGCACATCACAGGCACAGAAGAACCATCTCCTTAGTTCCTCTTGCTCCTGTACCCATTCCCCACCAGTGTCCCGGAAACAAGGCCCTGAGAGTCACTCTTACCATGCTATTAAATCCCTCTTCCCAGCTGCCTGGAGCACCTCAATCTACGAGACACTCACAGATTACCATTGGGTAAAACAACTGACTCTTCCCTTGCCCTCAAGCTGCCTGTTAAACATCAGGTGTGAAGTCACGAGGCATGGCCAGACAAGAAACCCACACTGCCCACCCCTCCCTGTTTCCCACTGCGTGCACGCACGTGTGTGTGTACAGACATGCCATGCATGTCTCCATCCACCCAGTACCTAGAGGTCGGAACAGGACCTGGCGCTGGTCTTGGTCACGTCCATTTGAGGCAATGCAAGTAAAGAAGCCGACGTCTTCAGAGCTGACCCGGCTGATCACCAGGGCCCCATCTGACTGCTGCCTGTGTCTGGGGAACAAGAGCAGAAAGCCCCTCAGCCTGTGCTTGGGTCAGGGTGGGAGTCCAGCCACCAGAGCTGAAGCTGAGCCTTGTGCACCACTTTGTAGTAACACTGAGCAAAGGTTTAGCAGCAGCTCAGTTCAACCTGTAATGCAACCCCTGGTCCTCAAATCCCAGCACTAGTGCTGTAGACCCTGGAAAAGCTCGCTGCTAGAGCAGGCTTCTGGGAGCAGAGGGTGAGAGGAGCTGCAGGAGAGCAGCACCAGTAGCTGTGGAAGTTCACTGCAGGCACCCTGATCTCTCTCTTTGTGGTGAACCTCTGCCCTGGCTCACAGACCAGCTGGCTTTTGGCAAACTTGCTTGCCATGTGTCCTCTTTCTGCTAGTCTTGTAGGTGAACAAATTTCAGCTTTGGCTCACTTGTGGACCCTGTATCACAGCTGTTCACTCAAGGGTTCAATGTTCAGACTTCGACCTGCGAGTGAGGCTAGGGCAGTCAGGCAGCACAGTCTGGCCCTAACAGAAGAAGCTGGCCAGCATAAAGCAGGACGGGCCCTAGCTGCACGGCCAGCAGCTCCGTTCTCTCAGGGAGGAGACAGGGACGGCAAGGCAAGGAGGAGGCTCTCCTCCACAGGAACCTGCCTGTGGGTATGGCGGAGCCGCCTGGGAGCTCACCTGGGAGAGGAGAGGGGCTGCCCGTCTTTCTGCCACTCAATGGTGAGAGCCGGCGATGCTTCCACTGTGCAGGGCAGCCTGACTCTCTCCCCGATGTTGGCCTCCACTACTGAGGGCTCGCTCTTATCCATTCTCAACCTGCAAAGTCCACAAGCACAGAAAAAGATGCAGAAACCGCCTTGTTCAGCATTTGACCTTCAGCACAAGGCTTTTTTAATCACGAGCCTTATTTTTTGCCTCCAACAGGAAAGGGCGGTCTCTGCACTCCCATCAGAGCTCTGATACTTGCCTTTACCAACACTCACTCAAACATTCGGAAAAGAGCAGACTCCATCAAATCCTCCTGCTCCAGTTCAGCACAGCTTGGTGCTGCACTCCTGCCTGCCAGCTTAACCCTTTAGAGACAGCAACCCTCCTTATAGCATCCCTCTGGGTAACAGCCTAGGGAGTGTTAAACAACATGAGCACATGGCAAATGGCACAAAGTCCTGAACAGGGCAGCAAGGAAGTTTCCCCCCAGCTGCTTGTCTGGCACACAAAAAGAAGCAGTTATTTTTTGGGGTGTGAAGAGCCCGTTGCAATCACCTGACTGCACGCAAGGCCCAGGAGCTGGCCACCCACCTCATGCAGCAGAAAGGCTGAGGTCAGGCTCTCACACCACTCATCTCCTCATGCTCTTTGCTCTCTTATAACTAGAGCTAAACACCATTTTAGAAGGGAACTAAACCATGATGTTCCCAGAGTCAAATAAAACATCATTTCCCCCACCCCCATTCTCTGACCTGAATCCTTGATCTCAAACAACAAAACCAAAGAGCCTTAATTCAATGCTCTTAATTCAATGAATCACTTTCTGCTTTTAGGCAGAAGCAGCTAAGGAGGTTGCTGGGGAGTTCAGCAAATTGGCTGGGTTTTAGGTTGTAAACTCAAAAGAAGGGAGGGATCAGATCATGGTCCCATTTAATCTTAAATGCAGCCCCAACATGCTGCATTTAAGGCAAAAATAATTTGTACTCTTTTATTTCTGTGGGGCCTAGAAGCACCAGAGAAACATGCAAGAAGCTACAAAATATGCCACCCAGTACGTGAGGAGATAGTTTTGAGTCAAACTGGTTTGTTCACAAAATATTTAAAATAAATGGGTGGCGGCTAAAGTAACTGGAGCTTTTTTTAATACACGTATGTCTATTTTGTGCTAGTTAAGCAGTTCCTATTTGCTTTGCTTTTTTCCAGAACAAGTTTCTCTTTCTGCCTACACTAACTTGAACCGCGAAGGATGCTGCCCCTGATATTTCTGCTTTCGTTTGAACCTAGGTCCTTTGCTGTCAGCCTCGCCTCCCTGCGCRTCTTTGCTCAGAATATGCTTCTTTCAAGAGACCCTTGGGGAGGACAGAAGACAGCTTGCGACTGGGACCTTCGCCCGTTCCCGTTGTCAGCAGTTCAGTACTGCTTGCTTCCCAACCGTGCCCCAGAACAGCTGACCCAGGGCCTTTCCAATCTTCGGCGTTTCTACATGAAGAGATGCCATATGGTTCATCAGCTGGGCACGGCGGACAAACTGTTGCTGTATGTGAACTTACCTGTACGTGAATTGCTGATGCACAGACGAACCGGCTGCCGGTACAACCTTCCTGCCTCTGGATAGCTCTCGATGCTGCTGATTTTCCTTGTGAAGGACCCGACCTCTCTCACCCTCTGCCAGAACAGCGCTCTGGTACTCTATTCAAAATAAAATGCCATATGTGAATAAAAGGACCCTTCTTACTGTGACCTCTTGCGTAGGGTTTCTATGAGGCTTGGGAGAGCTTGCTGAACTGGAGCCAAAGAGCCCTTCAACCATCTGTTTTCTGGCTGACTAGAGCAGTAAGCCTGCACTGTCTATTAATGAGAGTCACAGACCTGCAGGCAAGCAATTTTGACTCCTTTCTCTCCTCCGTCAGTGAACATGTTGCAGCATCCCTTAGGCCACAATGCCTTCTGCCCCTGTGCCATTGCTGTGCTAAAGCACACTTCAGAGATTGAAGGCTACAGGGTGCCTTGCTGGCCCATCTTTTGAGACTAGTCTTTCACTTTTTTTTTTTTGCTTTTGTTTCTTAAGTAAGGCACATTTTTCAGAACAGGGAATTGTTTGTTACCCAGCAGGACCTGTCTGGGCAAAACACAAAACATAACTGCACCAGCACAGACAGTTACGGCAGACGTGTCACATTACAGTGGGAGACGGAGRACCCAAGAAACTGCAGAAAACCCCTCTTCTGGAGCCTCCTTTCTGGGATCAGGAGGCAGCCGATGGCTCTCGGGAAGGAAGACATGCTCGCTGTGCTGGAAATGGGGCAGGTTACAGGCAAGCCACAACTCCGGTTATGGCGTGGCACTGCAGGGGAGGAAGAGCTTTAGGGCTACGGCTTTTATCATGAGGCAACACCAAAAGAAGCCCTGCTGCCTCCACACCCCCTCTTGGCACCCCTAGAGAGAAGGAGACCCGACTGCTGTGACTAGCTCTGGGGAGACGGCTGCCATGGAGTGAAGGCAACGCTGCTAGCAGTGTGGCAGCAGAGGAAGTTTGGTCCTGCAGCTGGCTTTACTGCTCCTGTTGTCAATAACCATTAAAGAGGAGCCCTGAGCTACCTCTTTGGTCTTAAGTGGGAGATAAGTCACCTATGATCTGTAACTGAATCTGTCGGCTCTCTGTCCTCCCGTCGGAAATGAGGCACGTGTAAGTCCCGGCGTCCTCCGGCTTGACGTGGCTGATCACCAAGGAGCTGTCGGACTGGTAGGTGTGCCTGCAACAGGAGCAAGGACTAACTGCCTCTGCCTGGCCGCAGACAGCAAATGGCCCACGCAGAGCAGCCCTTCGCGCTGACGTTACACAAACCACCACCACGTAGTGCCCTCCCCGGCTTAGAAAAAAAAACAAAACTCTGTTGACCACAGAAGAGTCACAGGCAGGGGAAATAACTGCAGCAGAAAGGAGGTCAGGAACAGAGAGGAAACTGAGATGGGAAAACAGGGAACTGCTTTCAGCAGCCCTCTCCCATGAGGAGGCAAACTGCCCTTCCAGGCAGGAGCTTGAGCCCCAGCAGTCACCCACAAACAGAAAAGCACAACTGGGCTTTTCTTAACTGTGATTTTCATAACACAAAGTGACCGTCTGGCTCCAAACTGTTGCTGGAAACAGACTTCCCAGGAAAAACAGGCTTTAAAAGTAGTCTTAAAAAAATATATATCTTAGATGGGAGTGCCAGAAACTTCCAGCCAGAGGAACTCTGAGTTATTTGGCTACAAGCTTCACCCTGAACTACTGACTTAGTGCTGCCCCAAGGTGAATCCAACAGAGACAACATTTTTCTGTATCGCTACCCACATGCCAGCTTCCACCAGTGCCTTGTTATGGGCCAGCACCTGTTCTGCCCCACAGCAGTAGCCAACGCCTCAGTACTATTGCAGACTGTATCTGTTTCTGCTGTGCACAGACCAGGTGGACAGTTCATGTTTTTAGGTCAATACATGGGCTTGTGTCCTGATTTCGGCTGGGATAGAGTTAGTTTTCTTCCTAGTAGCTGGTATAGTGCTGTGTTTTGGATTTAGTACGAGAAGAATGTTGATAACACACTGATGTTTTAGTTGTTGCTAAGTAGTGCTTACACGAGTCAAGGACTGTTCAGCTTCCCATGCTCTGCCGGGTGGACAAGAAGCTGGGAGGGAGCACAGCCAGGACAGCTGACCCAAACTGGCCAACAGGGTATTCCATACCGTATGGTGTCATGCTCAGTATATAAACTAGGAGGCGTGGTCCAGGAAGCAGTGATCGCTGCTCAGGGACTGGCCAGGCATCAGTCAGCAGGTGGTGAGCAATTGCATCATGCATCGCTCGCTTTGTATATTCTATTATTGTTGTTATTATTATTACTACCACTACTATTTTACTTTATTTTATTTCAATTATTAAACTGTCTTTATCTCAACCCATAAGTGTTCTCACTTTTACCCTCCCAATTCTCTCCCCCATCCCACCGGAGGCGGGGGAGCGAGCAAGTGGCTGTGTGGTGTTTAGGCTGGCTAGGGTTAAACCACGACAGCTTGTGGGGTTTTTTTGTTTGTTTGGTTTGGTTTTTTGTTGTGGTGGGTTTTTTTGTTTTTTTGTTTTTTTGTTTTTTTTTTTAAGAATGCTAACAGTAAGATTACAAAGAAAGCGGGCAAGCATATTCGGCACTCTGCCCAGCAAGGAGCCCATCTGCTCTACAATGAAGGGAGCTGAACTCACTTGTCAGAGGAGACTGGTCTGCCGTCCTTCATCCACTCCACTCTGGAGAAGGGGGACATGCCTGTCTTGCAGATCAGCTGGATGTTTTGTCCCACGACTGCAGTCACAAGAGAGGGCTTGGCTTCCTCCAGGATGGCTCTGAAAGAAAAAGCGATTCCATTGGCACTTCCACTGCCCTCCTCTTCTCTGGGCCCTGTAATGTGACTCTGGATGAGTCACAACCACGAGGCAAAGCAGGACCCTGCCCATTCGGCTCTGGGCAGATGCACCAGGCAACATGTGGGGACCCCTCTCCTACATGGCAAAGGCTGCTCTGCACAGACTGAATGCTACAATATCTCCGGGAAGAGAGAGAGTCCTACAGCCCCTCTCTTCTGAAGGAACTAGGTTCAGCTCAGCAGACAGACACAGATCAAGTGCAGACACATTTAGGCCTAGCTCTACGCACTCCTGATTTTCAGGGTGACACTGTCTGGATCCTGACCCAAACTCTGCATCTTAAAAGTCTTCCCCAGAACAACCCACTGCTGCTCCATGCAGTGCTGAGATAAAGGCTCTGAAGTCAGAGAGTCAGCTAAATTTGTTGGTCAGAACAAGAAAAACACCTGCGGATTCTCATTTACAGTGTAAGAATGCCTCCCAGACAAGACCCCAGGATCCTGCAGTCTTTTCACACACCCTACTTCCAGTGCTGTCAGAGAGCAGGGAGAGTGCAAGGAAAGAGACAGCAGATAACTTCAGGGCCTGAATAACTTGATTTACCAAAGGGCCACACGTATAGCCAATCCATTGCACGGTATTCCCAGTTAGCTGGTGCTGGCTGGGGCAACACTTTCACTCCAGAGGAAGCTGCACCGATGCCTCACAATGAGCTGGCAGAACGGGGAAAAAAAATAAAAATCATCACCTGTGCAGAGCCCGTGCTGGGAACGAGTTTGCAGATGTCTGGTGCCCAAATCCCTCTGTCAYGGAAACATCTGCTCCGAAAGCCTTATGCCACTGCTTGCCTTCACGGGGCAGCACCTGGCCACTGCTACTCTGCCGCTCTGGGGGCCCCGGCACTGCTGCCTCCCACAAGCGCGGCCGGCTCAGGCTGTCCGCTCTGCTTTGCTGGGTGCCCCAGCGCTGGCTCTCTAGCACACCAGTCCTTGGCAAAGACTCTGGCAGCTCACTTCTCCAGCTGTCCTGTCTGGGGCTGTCTTGCGTGGGGTGTGAAGCCCCATAGGCTCTTCCTTCTTGGCTGTGACTCGCAGACTCTCTCGGGGGTGGCTGCTGACCCCGAGCGTCCCCCGTACGAGAGCGAGAGCCAGTGTGCTGGCGTTGCAGGGCTCCTGTGCCAGAAGAGGGCTGGTGCTCCAGAGGRCTGACCCCTACAGAGCTGTGGCACACTCTCATGCACTCCTCCTCCGAGGCAAAGCTGTTTTTATTGCCGTCACAGCCGCCGTACCAAAACCGGTTGCATTTGCCAACGACAGTCACAAAGTACCAGCGAGTGGTCCAGTTCGTGCAGGGACCGTGGGCACTGGGCAGCAGGCATATGACAGGATAMGCTACCAAAAAGAACAGAACAGAGGGAGATGTGAGGGTCGTGAACCACAAAGGTCTGGGTGCTTCAAGYCACCTACTTAGATGATCTGATGGGCCTTGTTGGGCAGAGGGCAGGTGGGAAAGTAGGACACCTGAGTTTTGCACACAGTTCTGCTTTGAAATTGGGCAGCTGCTCACATGTTTCTTTCTGCCACAGTTTTGCCACTGGTGGAAGGAGAATCAGAGACATTTCTGATTCTAGATACTAGAGGGATGCTTGACGGGGAATTGTGCAGCTGCAAGGTTGGCTCTGGGAYTTCCTCTCCAGCAAGGGGCATGTGGCTGCCATTTGCATGTTTCCAGCCCACAAAGCAAGTGGCTTAGACCCAGTTGTGAAGCCTCATGCATTACAGAATACCCCTCCACGAATTGATATAGAGGAGCACCACCCAATGTTTCTACAAACCGAGCCCTGTGCTCCGAGTCACAGGTATCACAGCCACACGCTGGATGCAGGGCTCYGGCTGAGGGCTCCTTTGCCAAGCTGCGGTTGAGCAGAGAGGATCCAGAGAGCTTTCCCCTTCCCCAAGGCAGCCCCACAGGGCTGGCCAAGCAATCTCTGTGCTGCGGCAAAAGGGCAAGGCAATGCAGCAGCAATGTACCCGCAGAGGATACAGCTGGGAATAAAGGAGCAGAGATGCTTTTGCCCAGCAGCTCTAGTGCCCTCATAGTACAGCAGGCACYGTATTGAACTCTGCGGGCTGAAAGCATCCATGCAGCCCTGAGCAACATCTCCATCCTTAGCTGTAGCTCTCATTCCACCCCCGTCCATGGGCTGTCTGAAGGCTGAGCACAGCCCTGATTCCTCAGAGAGGCCCTACTTCTCCTAAACCCAGGTAGTTAATTTGGAGCACTCCAGGCTGCATCAGGGTGTCTTCTCGGGGGCAAACAGCTCCCCAGAAGTCCTACAGACTGACAGAGATCACACAAACACACTTCTGTCCAACTATCAGCAGAGGACAACAAGAATTTCTGCAGTAGCTGACAGAACTGAACCATCTGGCTGCTTTTCTACATTCCCTCCAAGCTTCCCCTGCCCCAGCCACCAGGCAGAATTTCTTTTCAAAGAGCTAATTTACTACATTTTACAGAGAGCGGAGCCTCTACACAGAAAGCTTCCATACGCTACTGGATTCTGTAGGACTCTTCCTATGTCTCTAAACCAAGAAGCCAAAGCGTCACTTACGGTAGTTGGGCCTATTGAGACATCCTTCCCCTTCAGGACCTGAAGCTGAAGCGACATTGTCAAAACAGCAGCCGTACAYGGAACTGCGGCACTCGCCCGAGGGGTGCTGCTGGGACAAGGCTTGGCTTGCCTTAGAGAAAGGAATTGAAGGCCAAAAGTTATCATGCATACGTGAGGACAGTAGCACATGCAAGGCACCGTGTCCAAGCTGTTGGCTGCAGAAGACCAGCTGTTAGAGGAACCACTGTTTGTCTGTTTGCCTCCTAGAGGCTTTCATGCTGGGAAGGGGTGGGAAACGTGGCTGTCGGCCACGGAGCCAGGGCTGCACTATTCTGCAAGACAGACCTAACCAGCCCATCAGCAAGCCAGTTTTTTCAGTTGTCCCCACCAAGCTCCCCAGGCTATGAGAGGAATTGCCTCCCTGATTATTTTGCCCTCAATTAATCTGCAGAGTTGACAAACAAAGGTAATTAATAGTGGCCATGTTTTTTCCCATTTTTTCTCCTAGAAATTGGATGGCAAGTTTCTGACCAGCAGAAATTTGATTACTCRGGATTATTCAATCATTTCTACACAGGATGGTCTTCTACTTCTCAGACATCTCCCAACCACCCACTCTGWCCCCTGCTTACAGGGGGTCACAGGTAGATGCCCCAGACCGAACAGGAGCGAGGTGGGCCAAAGGGCTTGATGCCATGCCTGGACTATTGGTTCTCCAGCATTACTGGCAGAGACGAAGCACAACAGAAACTCACAATGTGAGTCACCGGGGTAAAATCTGAATCTTCGTATCTGATGGACGGCTAAAACACAAAGGGTTTTTGTACTTACTGTTGGAGCAGCCACGGTGGGATGATTTCTGCTCACTTGAACATCACGGTAATATTGTGGGCATCCCATGTTGTTTGGACCCTGGGCAGCCGATACTCCATCRGGACAGCATCCATACCTACCGGCAGAAGGCAGAAGGGCTGCCACAATACCTGAYCTGCCCGGCTCAACACGCACAAGCTGTAAATTTCCGTAAGCCCCCAGGAAAGGCAATGCCTCCCTGCTCAGGCCCATCTACTTCCAGCTACCTGTTTCGGTGACAAGTGCTGAAGGGGCAACCTCTCCCCAAAGGGCCCGAAGCCGCAGTGTGCCCATCTGGACAGCAGCCATGTGGGCTCCGATGACAGTCCTGAGAGCCAGTCCCTGCAGCRGGGTGCTGAGAGAAGCTGAGCTGATGGGAACTCGATGAGCGTGACTGGGATTCCCAGCGAACAGGCAACAAGTTGATGCCATGGTCCTTGGTGGATGGGATGTGGTGATTCACAGAGGCACTATGGATCGTGGAGCTCCCAGGGAGCATCCTTTCATCACCAGAATCTGGGGAGAGAAATCCTTAAAGCATGCAGGTGAGCATCAAAATCTGGTCGGTTTCCCTCATCTCTGCTCTCTTTCACCTSCTCAGGGCTACATGGGAGGCTTTTCCATATCAGGATTTCACCTGAATATGTGTCTTCTGGCCTACTCTTCTGGATTTGGTTGTCCTGAGGTTCTTTTGCTCACTGCCTTGACCATTCTTCCTATTGTCCCATGAGAAACCACCTGCCACATTACTGTGGTCCCCTCACATGATCCTTTCTTCTTCCTATGATCTGCTTTGGGCAGCATTTCTCTCAGCCAGCACTTAAGTCATGCTGCCAGAACCTGGGATCTATATACTGTACAGTCTCTTCTGCACAGACATATTTTGATACTGCTCACTATTGTGTAAAAGAATCTACATTTTGTCCCTGGCTCCACACATTTTTAGAAGTCCATGAAATGAACAGGAGAAATTAAGAAAAGGAGGAACCTTTCCCTTACCACACCCTRTTTCAAGTCCACCATCACCAAAACCCCAAACTAACAAAATTCTTCCAAACCTGTGGCAGGGCTGTCTGGGTTGTAACGTGTCAGCAAGGACTGGCGAGTGACATCGTATCCCATAGTGTCCTGCATACTGGGGACTTCTGCAAAGAGAGACACAAAATAAGTGCAGTTAGTCCAGCCCTATGTTCTAATAATGGCAAATGCATCCAGGAGCCAACAGGAGACTAAAGTTGATAAAAATGTTTCTCTTCTCCAACAGCTGCTGAGCAGCAAATTGGATTTGATTGGATTGTTAGGACAGCGACATGCGATGGGCAGGCTGACAAAAGTCAGCATTTCAGCTCTGGCATGAAGACTAGACACAGACAGCAAGCAAAATCTTCTGAGCAGTTGTGCCTCCTTTGTAGCTGGTCCACAGAGGGATGAGAGTTGGCCACAGTTTTTAGCTACTGAGCCTGCCCAGGTTGCCATCCTTCTTGACTGGGAGTCCTGGGGTCAGTCTGCAGCACACACTGGGACATCACAGAATACTGAATTCAAAACGGACGCACCCCAATGTTGTTCTCAAGCCTGTAACATACATTTCAGACAGCACAGGTACTGGGACTCTGAAGATGCCATGGTTATGTGCACAAAACATAAACGCACAGGATAGAGACAGGCAGGCAAGAAGCTGAGAACAAAAGCTGGTGCAGAGCTGGGAATTTCTACCCCTGAACAAAAGCATCTTAGGAAAAGCTAGGTGTGCAGCAATACCACTCACGCTGTGGCAGGTAGCAGGGCTGCACGTTGCAGCTACCCAGGGTGGCTGGTTTCTGTGGCTGGATGGCTTTGCATGTCTCAGGACTGTAGAATTTGGAGTCGCCGTCAGCGCAGATGACTTGGCGTGTCCGGATGCCTGAATTGCAGCTCTTCGAACACTTGGGCACAGAGACAAGGCAAGTGAGCAGGCAGCAGAGGCCGAATGCAGAAACCCCACAGAAGTGTGGAACAGCTGCATGATTAGCTACAGGCTGTGCACAGCTTTCTCCACCAAGACAAAGCAAACAATACTTCAGCTGGATTAATCTGAACAATTAGAAAACCGTACTTTCAACCATTTTACCAAATGTTGCACCCAGCCCTGAAGCATTAGGCTCTGAGCCATGCTCAGCCTGTAACATCCAGACGAGCTGCTGTTACCCAGTGTTGTGGCAAGGAGCTGGAGTGAATTGTTTCAGCCTGGCCTGAAGGCATCTCAATACTATGGCGATCCACCAGCTGTGAGAGGGTCAGTTTTGAACTATGCATTCAAGAACAACAGTTTACAACGGGAAAGCAAACTGGTGGCTTTCTTGTAAGCAGCTAACTGGCGTTCCTCTCACTGGAAGCTGTGGATGAAGAGGGAGCAATGAGCAGCAGCTCAGGGGAGGGCAGAGGATGAGGTATCTGTGTAACCCACTTGCTCGTGGCAAGCTCTACAAATATTGGAAGAGTATTTCTCTCTCTTACTCAGACGCAGGTAGCAGCCCTTCCGATAYYGGAAAGCCAGGGACCAGGAAAGATCAGATTAAGGTACGCAACTTCTTTAGCTGTTATTAAACTTGGCCCACATCTCAGGAAGAACCAGATGTAACATGTTTTAACTCAGAACAAGCTGGTCTGGCTAGCACAGAAGGGAAAAAGTGTGTTTGGAAGTCACCTGATGCATTGGATCTACCCCTATCTCCTCCCCCCCAGCACTTTCCCCAGGTTGAACACAGTCTGGCTCCCTCCACAAAGACAAGACTAATCCACCTGAAGCACAGTTTATCTGAACAATTACAAAAACGTACTTCAAACCATATCACCAAATGACCAGTCCTGAAGCCTGGAGCTCTAAGCCACACTCAGCCAGAGAGCTGTTCTGCTATTCACGGCAATGGAGCGAAGAATTGGGAATAAGCAGCAAGAGTGGATTGTTTCAGCTTATTGGCTGCGTTTTGCCACTGTCACTGAAACTGTAATCCCCCCCTCAGAAGGATTTATTTCTGTAGCAGCTGCATACAAAGCAGGCAGCAGATTAACTGGAGCATTACTAGTGCCAGTTACAACGCAACCGTGAGCCAAGGGACTGGTAATGAAGCAGTACGTGCTCCCAGCCTCGGCCAACGTGCAGACTGCACGGGTCAAAGCTTGTTTGCGAGGAGCCCAGCAATATAATCAGCTATTTCCGAACCACAAAAGTGCGATGCTCACCAGGCCCCAGTCTCCAACGTGCCAGCCGATTTCCTGGATGCAGTTCTCCTTAAGGCAGGGCTGGGTAGCCGATGGCTTTGGCTCCATTAGGCAAGCGAAGTCCTGAGCCTGAGAGCCCTGCTGTGTTCTGCAGGTGACTGTCCGGGTCTGGACCCCTTCCCCACAGCTGGCTGAGCACTGCAGAAAGGGGCCCAACAATTACAAGGAAACACCTGGTTCCACTCGCATTTCGAGGCTGTGCTCCCTAACATTAGGGCAGAGCACTATTTTGAGATTGCCTAAAACAACCAACCATCATTAACATCATCTTCTGGGATGGGAGCTAGCAGAGTAGTTGTTTATGCTGTAGAAGAGACAATAARGCATAGTGGATATGGTCTGGGAGATCTGGAGCTCACTGGATGATTTTGGCCTAGTCATATCATTTCTCTTGATCTCTACCAAAGAACACATGGAGAATGATTTGGGAAAAATATCAATACTGCAGAATACATTGAGAACARTAAATCACAGGAAATACCTGGAACCTCATGTTATTTACTCCTGATTAAAATCAGCTCAAGGTAAAGAATTCAAGGGAACATAAAAAGATTAGGTTCTTGTATCGCTCATGTCTTCTGCCTGAAAGCCTTGTGCTTCATTTTACGGTGTGGAGCTGCGACACAACTTCTAGTAACTGCTTTGTGACATTTTCAATGCCCTCTTAAATTCACAGTGGTGTTTCCTGGAATCCAGCCTACTTCTCCATGAATTACCAAGGTCTCTCACAGAGAGCATTAACTTGGGGACAGTCTGAATTACTTTAGATGAGCTTCCCAGCTGAGTTTCAGCCACTCATTTACTAGAGTGACCTTTTATCTCAGAGAGTACAYGAAACACAGTTGCTTTTGAGAACCCGAGAATGAATCACTTGGGAATCAGTTTGTAAGAACATGACACTTGGTGCCTTCCCCAAACAGTGCTCTTACTCTGCAACCCTGAAGTCATCTCAGTATTCACACCTCACATCTCACAAGAGGGGAGAAAAAAAAAAAAAAGGACAACTTTACCGTCCACGTTATCATGTCTCAAAGTTGCATTTTATGCTGCTGCACCACTTAGACAAAGTACCACYAGAAGATCGTAAGTCAAATGTTGCAAGCATGGATGTACTTCTTTTAAAAGAGGAAAATTCAGCTGTGCTTTAGGGACTGAGTAGACACTACCTTTACTTTCTAAGCCCTTGGAACATAAGATGCCTTCTAAATGCCTGGCTGGCAGCACTGAACACATACAGTTTGAATAGTTTCCTCTCCTGGAGATATAAATGCACACAGGCAGCAAAAATGCACCACGCAGCTGTGTTTGGAGAAGCCCTGCACTGACACACAGCAAACAGCGGGTCACCAGTGTTTCAAGAGTATCTTGCTTACCGACCGTTGTGATTTTAGTACTGCTCCCCAGGGCTAGTAACGCTGACGCAGCGGCATGCACAGAAATAAACAGCACAGGCAGGAGCCATGAGCTCCTGTTCTACAGAGGAGGGAGCATTACTGCGCATAGAATCATAGAATCATTAAGGTTGGAAAAGACCTTTAAGATCATCATCAGCTGACGGGCAGCAGCTCTCATGCCCGCCCTCCGCCTTCACCAGGCCTGACTTGGAAACTCAGTCAGAGCCAGGTCTGGTGGATCTGATAAAAATACAGGAATGGGGAAAGGACTGGGAGACCATGCAATGAGAGGAGCAGGGGTGCAGGGGCACGCACAGTTCTGAGGAACAGGGATGTGTTTGCAGGAGTGCATAGCTACTAGCTAGCTGGAGACCTTGTGTGGAGGACTGCGGGGACAAGTCCTATGCCTCTGCACGCCACCTCTCCAGGGACACACACCTTTTACAGTCCCCGAAAAGGAGCCTGGCTCTTTATCCCCAAGCTTTGGCAGATCCTCCTTGTATATGCGCCAAGAGGCGGTTGCCTCCCACACACAAACCCACCTCTGACCAGGGCCCCGTGCTCCAGGCCGCACACTGCCTGACGTTGCAGGGCTGGCTGCTGCGAGGCTGCTGTGCGAAGGCCATGCACTCAGCGTTATCCACCACCCCTTGGGAGCTCTGTCCGTCGAACGCCACACAGTAAACGGAGCGAGTCTGAGTGCCCCCACCACAGGTAGCCGAGCAGGATCCCCACTCCCCCGTTTTCCACCTGCAGGTCACAGAATCAAGGAAACAAAAGTAAGCCCAGCTAAACTGCCCAGAGGCACAGAGGAGGTCACTGCCGCGTCCCTGTTGTAATCAGACAGGGAAAATGTCCCTCTGCAGAATAGAGTCAGAGGTGAGTTCCCATTTCACCAAGCGCTGCCCAGCTTAATTGGCAATGCACAGCATGAGTCCCACTCCAGAGAGAAATCCCCAACTACAAAACACTTGTTTCTCTGGAACTGCAGAGCTCTCCCAGAGGGGGAAGATTTTTCTCCATGGCTTTTGGTCTCTTGGTGTCTGCAAAAATGTCATGCCTGAATGGAACAACCAAACAAAAAATGAAAACAAAAAAAAAGGAAAACAAAAAAAGAAAACAATCCAGATCAGCTAAAAGAAAAGCAACCCATACCAGCCTAGCCACTCATTACACTCCAGCCATTATCAGAAACAGTAAAACCAAGCCAAGACCTCACTCTGCCTGCAAACCATGCCACTCTCAGAAGTGCTTGCGAAGTTTTCACTGACAGCCAGTAGAAAGCTGGTTTATTCCTCCCATTGGCCAAATTCTCTAACAGCAGCACACACAAAAAAGCCCCAAAAACTTTAAATAGGTTTTGTCCTGTGTTGCTGAAGCTGTGTCCTGGTTTTCGGCTGGGACAGAGTTAATTTTCTTCCTAGTAGCTGCTATAGGGCTGTGGTTTGGATTTAGTATGAGAATAATGTTGATAACACACTGATGTTTTAGKTGTTGCTAAGTAGTGTTTACACTAAGTCAAGGACTTTTCAGCTTCTCGTGCTCTACYGACTGAGAAGGCTGGAGATACACAAGAAGCTGGGAGGGGGCACAGCCAGGACAGCTGACCCAAACTGGCCAAAGGGACATTCCAYACCACATGACGTTATGCTCGGCACATAAACTAGGGGACAGCTGGCCAGGGGGCCGCTGCTCAGGGACTGGCTGGGCATCGGTCAGTTGGTGGTGAGCAATTGTTTTTCATTTGCATCACTTCTCTTGCTTGGGTTTTATTTCTCTCTGTTTTTGTTATTTTCCTTTTCATTACATATTATCATTATTATTATTATATTTTATTTAAACTATTAAATTGTTCTTATCTCAACCCATAAGTGTTCTCACTTTTACCCTTCCGATTCTCTCCCCCATCCCACTGCGGGGGCAGTGAGCAAGCGGCTGTGTGGTACTTAGTTGCCAGCTGGGGTTAAACCACGACAAGCTGTTACAGGAATGATACACCCTTGTAAACAGAAGGGGGAACGTCCACAAAACAGTCTGACTGTTTGGATACTAAAATCCTTGCCCTTGTCCACTCCTGTGTCTCAGAGCTGCCCAGGTAGCCGGGAGCACAGCTTACATGGCCTGGCTTCAGGGACAACATGATGTTTCATTCCGGACTCCAGCATTTTTTCCCTTAGCCTTCCAGCTGCTTCCCTGGTCTGCCCTCACCACCCCTAAACTGAGTTTCAGCCARCAATTCACCTTCACACCCTACCAGACACTCCACAGCAGACTCAGCCAAAAAGATAACCTTCTTTACCATTAAAGACACAAATATCAGCCCAAAACTGAATGTCCTTTGCTATAAAATAAGATGTTCCCTTTGGAAAGGGAACAACTACAGCAAGCAGAAGCCACTTAGAGCGATGTGGTTGCAAGGCTCAAAACAAATTAATTGATCAAGATTTTACAGAAGCTCCAGTGGGGATAAAACAAACAAACTGTATTCTGCCTACTAGAAAGGCTGTATCAACCGGGTGGGCTCACCTACAGCTTCCTTTAGTTGTGAGTCAAGACATCTTGTCTGACATTTGTTTCATTTCCTTTGTAAGACAAGCTCAACCATAATGCTGGGACCCTCATCAGAGGGCAAAGCATTGCAAGTCCTAAGCTATTAGCAGTTTGCTGAAGGACAACTGTTTTGGTTTTGATCTTTCTTCTCATACCTCAGCGTACATTGTAAGTATTGTATCTGTCATATCCTTGTGCTCATCACAGTATATAGGCACTTTTCTGTCTGCTGTAGGGCCCATGCCAAAGAAAGAAGAGCTTTTGAGGAACTGAGGCTTTTGCTATAGCACTCTGGGATCCTGGCCAATGTTTCAATCTCCCAATTCATCATGCTCTCTTTTCCTTTCTGTTCTTTTATTTATCTTGGTAAACCAAACAAAAATTTTCTAGAACATCTCTTCACCTCTCTACCCTGATTCTAGAGAAAAAACAATTATCAGGATAAGCAGCCAAAAGCTATGAAAAAAACTGTCCCCTTCTCAGTCCCATAAGAGCCATGGGAGCATGCACAACCACCTAAGCAAAGCTGCCAGCCGGCACCCTCCACCATCATTTTCACTGGCAAGAAACAAAAGCGAAGCACCACCCACTGCTACCACCAGTGCCRAAGAGGAAAGCCCCCATGTCCCCACAGACTTCAGTGGGCAACTAGGTGGAGAGCAGAAGAGAGCGGCTGCCTTCCTGTGGTTTTGGTAACCTGCTTCTCCTTGTTACCTCTTCATCTGAGAGCTCCGTGCTCCACTGTGACTCCAGGCTTGCGGCAGATAGACGTAAGAAGTCCTTTATACACAGAACAAAGGATTTAAAGAACTTAAAGCAAGTAGCTGCAGGCTACCATGTATTCAGAAATGCTCCCAGGTTTCCAAGTGTCCTCTCACCCACAACAGCACTCTCACAGGCCTCCACTGCACCMACCAGATACACAGTTAAGGCTCTGGTTACAGCTCTGGATGCCCACATAACAGCCAAGTGAAGCCAACTGCAAGGCTATGTCAGCAAGGAACAAGGTGGAAATGGCTGGGTAAAGGGGTTTGAAAATGCTGGAGAACAAAAAGATTACCGGATTCAGCCCTTTCTAAGGGCAAGGACACTGGGAATGCAGAAATGACATAAAATGATACCAGCTCTGACCCACTCCTCTGTTTTTGCTAGCTCCAGTTGAAGAGAACAAAAAACAAAGAATCTGTTTCCTATCTCCTACATGGGCTGGAAGACTATCTTCCAGAATCACATGCTGGAAAGCAAATTTAATTGCTCTATAAAATGAACATAGGACATATCAAGCCTTGTGCACACAGAAATGCTCATCACAGTGTTATCACCAYCCTTTGTCTTAGGCTTTCTCTAAGAAGTGAAACATTTCCTTGGAAAGCACCATGCTGGTGGGAAGGAATAGTGAGGGAGTCATTCTTTTTCCTGGCTCCAAAAGCACCTAAGGAAGAAGTCAGAGTCCAGAAGAGGAAGGGAAATCTTACCGTTTTGTCTGGGGACAGGTCTGACGGCCACATGTCCGGTTATTGTCCGGTTGTGGTTTATTCCTACACATATAGTCTGGATAAATTTCATTGTCTATGGTACAAAACACCAAGCGGGATTGGAAACCTAAAGAAGAAGCAAGAGAGTATCCTGGTCAGTGCAAGCGATCCAGGACTAGCTTTGAAATGCATTAGTGTTGGCAAGACAAGTTTCTGAAGTCATGCAGAATCCACACCTGCCCCAGCCAAGCTGGAAAAGTCAGGTGCAGTTCTTGGTCTGCCACTATGTGCATGAATGATGCCTCCCCACAGTATGAGTCCTCAAAGGAAGAGAGACAGAATAGTTCCGTGTAGCTGAGGGGCATTTTCCCGTTATTTGAGTGGACTGTGACTCACAAGGGAAGCGCCTCATCCGTATATTGCTCATCAAGGAACCCTGCATGGTGTGTGCAGTATACAGCAGCAGAGCTGGGGGCGTCCTGTTGGACCCAGAAGGTCAGTCTTGTGAAGACT
The DNA here is from genome assembly GCA_030449065.1 of Oceanodroma leucorhoa. Lineage (NCBI taxonomy): Eukaryota > Metazoa > Chordata > Aves > Procellariiformes > Oceanodroma > Oceanodroma leucorhoa. Next base: position 16,012,242 of record JASVER010000013.1, on the reverse strand, counting down.
GGACACTGGAKAAAAAACTTGCAACTCTTCATGCCTCCTACAGGATAAGAGTGCTCAGCAAAGACAATATCAGCTCCAACAACCACAATATAGCAAAGGCTACTGAAATGGCCACCAGCACAGAAGTCCAGAAGAGGCTGATAGAAACTCTACATACTTTCAGCTGGAAGGGTTTTTTTGTTTGATAGGGTTTGGTGGTTTGTTTGGTTCTTTTTTTTTTTTTAGCTTAAAAACCATAACTTTGCTCATGAAAGAATTTGAAAACTGAACATGATGTGACACCCCAGGAGATCTGACAATTCCCCTACAGAGAGGGAACCTTCCAGGCTATGGTAGAGTGGAATGATGYGACTCTGCTATGTAGGCAAGGTCAGCTTGGAGAGGACCTCTCAAGTGGTTGAAGAGGCCTGAAAAGGACATAAAGAACTGAAGCAGAACAGCATAAACCGAAGGCTACCTATGAAGAGCCTCAACAGATCCTAGTAACGAGTCTGAGGACTAGCACATGCAAAGTAAGACAGGACAAGGCATGGGACACAGTCCTGTTGTGACTCCATGTGTGACCCTCCCTTGACAAAACCTTAGCTGCCACCTGTAGGTATCTGTGCTGTCTTCCAGCAGGAGACTGCTGGGAAGCAGCTGCAGAGGGCAGCACACAGTCACRCTGTCTTCAGGGTGTGGATATAAACCCCACACCAGCCCAGAGACCAGGTCCTGTCCTGTTACCTCCTCCACATTCGGAGCTGCACTCACTCCAGGAGCCATAGCTCCAGCTGTATCCCGAGGTCTGTCCTTGCACTGGCAGGTAGTACTCATACTGTACCCCTGGGTTTGGCTCCTGGCTGATGAGCTGTGAAAGCATGGGTTAGAGTCAGGGAAATAACAACAGCAGCACTTCTCCCCTTTGCAGAATTTCCCCACCATGTCTGAGGGTTCAAGCTGACCTGCTTCCCTCCTGCTCAAGGAGCACTTATTCTCTATGCTGCATTTTCTCCTTGCCTTCTATGCTACTCTAGAGAGCATTATTTTTCAGAGAAGGGTGCATTCATCCCTCTCAGAGCCAGAAGAGCCAGCTGCTCCTGTAACAGTAAGTACCCTTGCCTGGCCTCCAGCACACTGTAACAAGCAGCGCCCTAGAGCCTGTCCTTGCCCCAACTCCATTTGGTGCTGACTCGACTTTCCCTTAAAGTCAGAGCCCAAGGGAATAGGCAGGAAGCCAACACCAAGCCTTCCCTGCTCCTTTCTGGGCAACAGAAGCAGAGACTCCTGGGGGCCCCATCRCTTCTCCAGTCTTCCCCATCGACATGCACTCCCACTGCACAAAGTGAGGGCTGCTACACAAAGCGAGAGAGCAAGAGCTTCAGCGGRGGGCAGGCGCAGCCACTTACCTCGATGATGAGGGGTTCTGTGGTGGGGCCCCGGGCATGGAGGAGCTCTGGGGCCAGATCACCCYCCGAGCCACGGTCATAGTGCATAACCGTGCTAGCTACATGCAGTGCTCGGCTGAAGTCAATTGTCCAGTGCCCGTTCAGATAGTACTCCCCTCGCACGTTCTTGACAGCTGGACAGACCCATGCACCAGAGAAGAAAAGTCAGTAAATTAACACACCTATAACCTGACACCTTGCTCCATATACCACAAGACCGAGCCTGCTCTAACCTTTCAGGGTATTGGCTCCCAGCTCCGCCATTTGAACCCCAGCTCCTTTACATCAGTACTGTAACCCTTKAAGTGTGGCGACAATCTAATATGGCAGCATCTACCAACACAGCATAAATTCACACATCAAAAGAGGATCGTAAGAACTCAACAGGGATGCTCCTGTCTCCACTCAACACTGCGTTGCAGATGTGGCAAAAAAATGAGACCATCATCCTCCAACAGTGCTGTCCCCCCTGTAATGCTCTCTTGCCAGAAGCTGCTCCGCATTCAGACAGTGGTTCTTGCCAGCTTTGCTGCAGACCAAGCGCTTTTTTGCTGCACAACCAAATGCCTCCAGTATATTCCAGCCCTGTCTCTGCATTCCCCACGGTTAGTCACCGAGGCACAGCCTATGTCAGCCTATGTCCCGCTTGCCGTTAAAATGTGGGATTCACACCCCACTGCCTCTACACCACGATCCTGTTCATCAGACATTCTGTTCAGAAGACAAAGACTTTGGTGCTGCATCCTCTTTTCTACAAAGGAGAACCACCAGACTGATTTGTCCAAAGCACTGGGCAATGGAAGAGTCAGAAAGCAGAACAGCATTTGCTTTCTCCACTGGAATTTCCTCAGCCCTGCCCAGAAAGCTACGTGAGGACATTTCCCCCTCCTTTTTGCCCACTGCAGCATGACCGGAGTTTGAGGTTGTACAGACAAATACCCAAAAGATATCTATGGGGAACAGAAGCCCATCCCAAACTTTTGGGTGACAGGAAGAGTTAGGGTTTACATTCACCAAGCAAACAGCAGAACTCATAGCCAAATTTTGCTATATCAACTAGACTCCATGAAAATTCCAGTCAGGAAGTCTGAACACGGTTCAAGTCTTTTTATTCCCCACTCAACAGCAAGATCACCACAGGAGAGAAAATGAGGTAAACCTGAAGGCCAGAGTTGAGCATCACTAACACTTCAAGGATACTCAGTATTCAGATCCTGATTTTCAGAGAGTTTTTCCCTCTGCCACATCAAGCCTTCAAGGTAAACATCCCAAAGCCCAGTATACCTGAAAACCAAATTTTAATGCAATGGTTGGAATCCAAATGGACTGAAACACAGGTTCTGAAACACTGAAACACAGTCTTACCCAGAAAGTTCCTGCTGGGCATAACCTCCTTAATTTGGATGCTTGTGGCTCCCACAGGGATGATGAAGATTTGATTGTACCCTGAAAAAAAAAGGAAGGGAATTATTCAATATCTGTCTATGGATGCCACACAGTCACTCTTCTGTGCCAAAGATGCTCCTGGTTTTATTGGTGCCTGAACAACTGGATGACCTTTTTGATGGTGGCTTGAAGAATTTCAGCTGTCACGTCACCTGCATGCATAGCTTCACCCAAAACTATCCACAGGTCAGTCCATGTGTAAAAATTTCCAACTACACCTCAGGAAAGTAAGCACAGGGGTCAGTGCAATGTCAATTTTTTAGATTTTTAAAATCTTCGGAATTTCAGCAAGTATCACATTGGAGCTCAACACAGAGAGATTTGACCACAAGTGCAGTTGTTATCCTGAAATGACTCAAAATCGACCAAATGCAGAAGATGCAGTCCCGTTTCTAGCCCTGCACCAATCCTGGGGCTGTCAAGACACTGGACAGGGGGACAGTCTTATGAAGGAGGTATATAACTGTATTCATACGGTACATTTACAGCACCTGCGGGAGACCGAGCAGGGAAAGACACCAGCAGCATGGCAAGTACCCCCGTCTGTACTGAGACTAAGGAAGTGATTTGCAGGATAAGACCATCAATACAATACATTTTCTGATGCTAAAGCAGCTAAAGAGCCACATGTCATACAGACATTTCAAGGGAACATCCAAGCCTGCCTACAACAATCATGTGAACAGGTGTGTTCACCAGCCCTTGCAGGAGCTTGAGTTTAGGTTTAACTCTCCCCCTCTCACCTGCCCAAACTACCTAGATCATTTGTACCTTTGGGGAGGCTGGGCACATCGAAAGTGCCCTTCACGCCATAGCAGGTGCTGCCATCTCCTCCACACTGCAGGCACTTGTCCTCCTTTTTGGCAGATTCCAGCATGTTATCACAGCCAACGGCCTGTCAGAGCACAGGAGCATTGATATGAATAAACCGTAATGACAGAGGAAAGAAAGAAAAAATGGCCCAATGCTGGACTGATCTAATGAGAAAGCCTCAATCTAGGGAGTCTGGGAAGTCAGGATAGGGCAGGGAAGGGGTTGTCAGAGAAAGGACAGAGTTGGCGTCTTCTATTTCACATTCAGAGACAGATAGATAAATGCTATCCACATGCTCCTCAGCACTTTGGAAAGTGAATGATTCTCCTTTTCTGGTACTATTATGAAAGGCCAAGTAGAACAAAGGGAAGCATCAGAAAGACTGACAGTCACAATGGTAAATGAAGGAAGCAACAAGATGACTAACCTGACAAGCTCCCTCCACACAGATGTCCCGCTTGCCCGGTTCACAGGTAGTCCCATCTACCACTGCTTCCTTGTGCCTGTAGTAGAAGTTTTCTCCCTTGGGAATACAGTTTAACTCACACTTATTAGGCGCTGGTAGGAGAGAAAAAACAAACATTGTATAGTATGGCTAATAGCTTGATAATGCATCAGGAGCCTGGTTTTAGATCATGGGAGCAGAAACAGAGACTGATATTAAGTGACAGATATTGAAGAAATTTCTGGGTCACAAACTGCTGGGGGCTGGAAAAATACCCTGGTAAAGCCCCACTGTATGCAAAAAGCTTCATTTCCTCGGGCACCTTGGCTGGCCAGTGGTGGAGGGGGCACGTTGGGCCAGGTGGATATTTGGTTATTCCTTAGTAGGACTGTTCTTATGCTCCCTTGGAGTACAAGGCTTTCTAGAATGAGAAAAAGTGCTGGTACAGAACACAAGGGAGCTGTTATCTTAACAGCCAACAAACAAAACTTTAAATCCACCTTGAAATCCCTCGTAATTTGTTAAACCACTGTGAATAGTAACACATCAAAGCTCAGAGCAAGGACCTCTGGTTCCTACACTTGCCTTCTGAGCTGGTTCCTCAAGAAAGCATGGGCCAATTGAAAGAGATGTCATATTTTCTGAAGCACTCAATTATATGCATTTGTTTCTCCTGTGCCCTGCTAATATTCTTCTGCCAATATTGAAAAATACAGCAGAGCTTCTGCTTCTCTAATACTTTAGGGCTGCAATGGGAGCTGTCTCTTGGCCCACGCACCCAGTGTCTTCGTGAAAGCAATGCTTTGCTGCTGGCAAAAAGATTTTTTCCATGCCACTCCTGCCCCATCACTCCAGCTAAGGAAGTACCCTAAGATACTACAGTGAAAAACATTACAGTCACTTCAAAACACACTGTTGATAGCTAGAGATGAAGTGTAACCCTACATGTTTATCATTACCTCCATAATACGGAAGCCACTTGTATTTCTTTCCTTGGAATTCTGTCCCATCGAACTCTGCACATTGCTCTGCCCGGAAATCCTGGGAGCCTTCCGGGCAGCTCTATTTGGAGGAGAAAATGTTTGTATTGGGCCATTATAAAAGGAGGAAAATTAAGTGTACAACAAAAAACTGGGGTTTATTTTTTATTGCTCCCATATAAAATCAAGGGCATAAATTCAATATGCTTTTGAAGGGGTACTGTTGATGAATCACATTCACCAGTGATGCCAGAGAAAGATAAACTAATAATGACATATTACTTCTGAACAAGAATGATGTTTGTCTGGGGAAAAGGAGCAACAGGCAAGCAAAAACAAAAACCAGAGCACAAACAGAGCACTGTACCTGAACGTTGCATGACCGATAGCTTCGAGCTGGTCCAACACAACTGGAAGCACCTTCTGTCCTGAAAGAGAGAAAAACAACATGAAGCTCTCTGAAGAATACACAGGCAAAAAATAATCTCATGGCAGACATTACAAATCACCTTCACATTGAGCATATCACCCTCACAGAGTTTCCTGAAACAGCAAAATAAATAAAAGGCACTTCTTTTCCACTAAAGCAAGCTGGCATCTTCTAGTGCCATTTTCTGCTACAGTTTGCATTCTGGCATGAATGAGACACACACCATGAATGATTGCAGTACAGCTCTTCAGGGTCAAGTTTCAACTAAACAACGGAAGCAGAGCTTTTAGTCCTTTGTCCACCAGCAAACAGTCGAGGTGTCCATCCCAGAACCAGAAACATGTTGTGAGCAGCAGGAGGGTAGTGGCCAATTCAGAATAGGTATGCACATCATCTGTCATGCTGTTTATGTGCACACTAGGCCCATCAGGAGGAAGAGCTAAACATGCCTATGGAAAGTGTGCAACACCCTCATTCCAGTCAAATGACTGCAGCTGAGAATTACGGAGAGTAAGTTATGGAGGAAATTGATCTGAAAAGCCAACCAATGTCCAATATCTCATCATTCCTAAAATGGAGAGACAGGTCCCCAGGGATTCTGGCAGGTGTCTACCATAACACACAGGTGTATACCATGCCAGGCAGCCTTCAAAAGAGACCTTTCTTTATTTTGGGTGGGAAGAAGCAGTGCTCCATAACTCTGGATTCTTCTATTAAAAAACCCCCTCTCATCTCTCTAAACATAAAGAGGCTGTTTTTTTCAGGCTATTATTGAGAGTCTGGCTTTTTTTTTTTTTCTCTTCTCCTTTTCTTTGTTTTTATCCACAACAGGATCTCTCAGGTCCATCATTCCCAATAGGTGCAGTCCCAGTCATCATCCTCACTGCATCTAACCCAGCTGCAAATGAGATGGCACAGCATTACCATTGCTTGAGCCAACTCCACTCTTCTATTTCTTCTGGGGCAATTTAGCTTCCTGGGAATCGTAAGCCTGAAAAAATCTTGGCACAATCACCAGCTCTTGGRAGAGAAACATACTGCTCTGGAGTGTTCTCCCTCTCCCCCAGGCCTGCCACACCGGACCTGATCAAACCGCTGCTGCCATACCAATCACCTGATTGCACAGCCTTGGATCTCACAGAGAAACCACTGGGCTCTAGCAAAGGAGCCAAAGCAAAGATGTGTTGAAAGGAGTGCTATTCAAAACAGCAGTGACGAGACTGAAGCTGAGGATCATCTCAAAGTGGACTCAGGTGACTTATTCCCCTGGAATCAAACACTGGGTTGTTTTTGTTCAGGATATGTTTTGGAACACATGTGCAGGAGCTCAGTAACGGAAAAGCGCATTTAAAGAAAGAAAAAGGAGGTTACCCATCACCTTTGGGAATAGCAGCGCCGTTGCCGAAAGCTGACTCCACCGCCACAGCTCCGACTGCACTTGCCCCATTCACCCCAGCTCCCCCAGGCATCAATCTGCCGTTTCACCCGGTGGCCCTGGAAATAAAAAACCCCACAGACATATCAAATGGACATGGCAACACAGGAAAAAAGCAATGAAAATGAAGCGGAGCTCCTATGTGTTCTCTTGCAAAAGAGACTGTCTTGCTGGGCTGTATTCCTAGTATGAAAAGTGGCAGAGAATAATACATCAGAAATGTCAAGCCTCTAATATCTAGGAGTATTAGCTTCCTGAAGCCATATAGCACATCCAGCTTTATAATCTCCCTTAAAGTGTTACTGTTTGTCTATTCACAGAATCTCAGCGCTTTTGAATAACCATCTGAAAGAGGATAACATCTCCTTCTCAGCAAGGCAGCAAAGGCAACTCATTACTTCAGGGACTATGAGCACTGTCACTCCACACCAGATCAACAGAGCCACTCAATCCCAAATCCTTGACTCCAAGCCAGATACTTAAAAGAAATAAAGGAAGCAGTAAGGAAACCCCTGGAACACACTTTCTACTACAACAAAATTCCATACATGGACCCTTTTCCCCCCTACCCAACTGTGTCCAATGATGAGGTCAAGGTCTGGGCCATCATTAGCTACAGCCTTAATTAATTTTGTGTTTACAAAGTCTGAATGGGTACTGACATTAAGAGAAATAAGCACGATAATGTAGACAAGAAATTACAAGTGCAATGGAACCCAACAAAATACACTGTCTTAGAAGCACATGAAATAACATTTTCAGGAAAAAAGGGCCTACTGCAGCTGATGGGATTCACATACAGCAGGACATGGGGGTTTAGTGGGAAGAATAGCAATATCCTGAGAAAAAAGAACAAGTGCAAGATGTAACAGGATTAATTCCACTTGGGAAAAGAAGGTAAATGCAGGGTTACACAGGGAGTGATGCTGTAAAAAACGGGTTTGCTGCACCTGTAGGGCAGATTACGTATATATTACACAACTAAGAAGGTAATGTGTACCATTTGGGCACTTGCACATTTGGGGTAGTGAAGAGCAGGCAGGCAGAGAAACAAAAGGTAAAAAATTATCGAGATGTAGTCTAATTCCCTTCTACACACACAGTATCCCACCAAATCTACATAACCCCTGGGTCTGGGTCCCAATCCATCCTCTAGTTTCACACAGCCCCTTTTGACTTGAACACAGCACCCCACGTTCCCATCCTCTATGATTCCTTGCTCGTGCTCTGTTTCCATTCCTTCCTGTTGTCCCTCCTGCATCCTCATGTAAGCTACTCCCTGATGATCACCCAGCTAGTAAGTGCCATCGTAAGGGTTTTCCACTGGCGTGGAGGAACGTCCTAGAAATGGAGAATTTCACCATGGCAGGGATATTAACCCTACTCAGCAAGCACTTTCCACCCACCCAGGTCATTTTCCAAGGCCTACAGAGAAGGCACAAGCTCCTCGCTTTAAGAGCATAATTTTCACTTCAGTTAACTGATAACTGCTTTTACATAAGACACCCAGGTCTCTGCTAGAAATAGGAGCTAGCCTAATAAATTATCCAGTGAATCCAACTCAGGCAAGATGCATGGGTTAATCCTCCCTTGTCATTTAAACAGGTTTTGTAATTTTCTGCACATATTCCCTGCCTGACTGTATGCCCCTGAGTTACAGTCTTGTTTCTCTCTTTCACCCTTTTTTAAGGAGTAATTCACTGCTGCTGGCAGAGCAACAGTCAGAGACATTAGCCGATGATATTTATGCACTTACTACCAAATTACCCACAACTATCTAGCCGCAGAGTCACCCCAAATTCTCCCTGTCTATTACCTATATTGATGTCATGTGAAACACTTTCTTCCTAGCCCATGCTATTTGATTTCCTTCACACAAGTTTTGTGCAATTTTTTCTAATACCTCTGCAAGCAAAATCCTTCAGGACAAGCTTTCTGGTTCAGACTAACTCTGTTTGCCTTCACCCTGCTCACTGGATGGCACTACCCAGGTTACAGCCGCTTCTACATACCTTCTCTCTGCCAAGTCAACATCTCCCTGACCCCTTGCCAAACCCTCCTCCCATTCTTCCATTCCAGATATTGAGCTCAGTGTTTGTCTTCTGCATTCTCATTTGCCTTTCCGGGAGCAATCCCATCAGTTCAGTTTTAGCTTTCAGCAAGGCATCTTATTTTCCCAAGTTTTTCTTTCAGACACCTAATTCCTCCCCCTGTAATCCCTCCTCCCTTACTCTCAAAAGAGTGAAACATGCTACCACTCTGTTTCTCTGCAGTCTTATTCCTCTATATCAACTGACTGATTTAGGAGCAGTATTAGCTCACCCTGGAAACAAGGGACCTTTCTGTCAGCATAAGGGAGAAAACATGTAGATAAAAATCCAAAGGAAGAGCATTTGAAAGTCAGAATACTGGAAGGCAATTAGGATAGAAAGCCCTTCCCTGACACACACACCAACCTGATAAATATTCCAGTATCCCTCCTACAGAAGTAGCATTCTTTATTCCTTCTATAGAGAGCAAAATCTGCAGGGACTTTTTGTTGTAAGGTTTATGCATCCACAGAGTGCAGGAACAATCATTTTCTCAGTATCACTCCATTTATGTATACCCCAAAAGGGGCATCAGCCAGAAGAATCCTCCCAAAGCTGTACAGTGTTAGAAAAACATTTTAATAGGGGCCAAACTCCAACATTCAGAAATCTGTGCACAGTCCTCATTACTTCAGTAACTGCATGCATGTGTACGCAGGCAAATATAAAGCCTCATATTTATAACAAATAAGAAATCTATTATTACATAATCTGATAACAAGATGTTTTAGATGATAGCTATCACCTAGTTCCTGTTCCAAATGCCTCTTTCTGCTCTCTTCAGACTCTGGAATGCTTTTATCTGTTGTCAGCCAGGACGACTAAATCCCAGTCCCTCCTGGGCCCCAGAACTTCAAACTTCATTGCTGTTACCAATTCACTCGGTTCCATTCCCCGCCTTGCTTCAGCCTAGCACACATACAAGAGTGCAGTTCCTTCATCTGCAATAGGTATATATTTTAATGTTTCAGGAAAAGCCAGAGAAAGCATACAACCTTCTTACCTGACTTCTAAAAACTCCAGAATGGACAGTCAGTTAATGTCCAACTGCTCTATCTAGTTTTACTGCCTGTTAAGACAACAGAAGTGCATACTTCTGGGGATACTGATGATGGATGTGACCCTGGCACCACATGCTCTCAGCGCTCATTGGTAAACAGGCTGCTGTGGTATAAAAGTTCAGAAGGCAAATGATTTCATTTTTACGAACACTGCATTGCTTTCATCAATTCCTGGATAGATGCGTTGCTGATGGAGTTGCAGCATCTGCTGTTATCAGGCCAACTGTATCTGATATAACCGGAAAGTAAACAAGCTATGCCTCTGAGTCACTAGAGCTCCAGACTTTGCCTTTAAAGACAATCCCAGWACACATCAGACACAAACAAAAGAATTCTGGAAAAGGGCCCTAGATAGCATAATATATACCGTATAATATTTATTTTTATATATGAAACATGCACTGAAAGAGGAGTGATGAATGGGACTCGACTCAGAAAAACAGAAAATGTTGGCAATATGTAGGAACACTTTAAAAAGAGTCCTTGAAAGACTTCTCAGTCAGTCTGATGAGACAGATAGGAAACCATGCATGGGAAGAGGACTGTGCTTCTCAGACACATGCATTGCAGGCATGCAGTGACCCACCAAGTTCATATAACTAAATGTGGACTAGCAATTCAGCATGAATGATTTCCTAGTGCCTTGTTGCAACTCAAATGCAACGCAAATACTAGCAAGCTATCAAAACAAACATCAATTTACTATACAGTCCAAAGTGAGCAGTGAAGGTCTGCAGTCACTGGTCCAAACAACTTAAATCCCAGCCAAGTTCTTACCCCTAGTGTTCCCCTTACTCCTTGGGCACCTTTGAGGGCCTAGAGATAGTCAACCTGAATTATTCTGTAATTCTTTGTGCTGCCTTTCCAGACTGACAAGCAGCAACAAAACATCATGTTACACCACTCCAACAGTCGCTGCTCAAAGCACACGGTTACTGATATCCACGCTATGCCTGAGAGGTTTTGGACAATGACAGTGCTTGCTTTTAGCTCAGCAGGTCACATAGCTTTGGTCCATTGAGCTGCAAGTGAAGCACCTTTTTGGACCCTGAGAAGTTTTTACTGTGATTTCTTGAGCTGCATCACATAGTTACTATACTCCATTCAGATCTGATACAAACCTTGGTGCCAACACTGAGGACATGGTGGGAAATCTTTGACATTGGAAGTTGACTACAAAGCCCTGTACAATTGTTACCCACTGAAAATAGATATCGCTGTCCATGATGAATAATGTGAGGTTGATTGTTATTTTATGCAGCATTTCCGTGGCTTAAAACTATAGCAAAAATCAGGCTGTCTCTTTAACCTTTCTTAATATTTCTCAAATAACACTACGTCCTTTTATTTGATAAATACCTGCTTTCTGGGGTTTACAGTTTCTGACATAAGGTTAATGTTTATTTTGACACACCCCTGAACTGTAGCCCCATTGATGAAACATGTATGAAAGAAGGGTGAAAACCAAACACTTTACAAAAGAAAGTTATCAYCACAGTCATTTATTCTGCAACGGTTTCATTGCCAAAGTCTTGGCAAGTAAGAAGTCTCCAGTGAAAAATGCAGCTTTGCTAAGTTTGAATTATAATTGCTTAGAGAAAAGTTAATTGCCTAGAGAAAAGCTAATCAGGGAGAGGAAAAAAAAAAAAAGAAAACTGTCAAGGTGCCCCGCGGGCTGGCTGCTCCCTGTGGGCTGGGGGCCAGCAGCACGGGGCTCTCCGGGGCGGCAGGGCCAGCCAGGGAGCAGGGCAGGCGGGGGGGACAGCCCCAGCCCCAGGAATTGGGCACCTCCGGCCGAAGTCAGGCCGGGACGTGGGACCGCAGGTGGGCCTGGCCCGTCAGCGCCGGGCTGGGGGGAGCTGGAGACCAGCCCTGCCGCAGCATCGCTGGGTGGCTGCAATGGGGTCCCCAGTGTGGGCTGTGGGCGGGGGGGGGTGAGGCCAGTCAGGGTCAGTAAAGCCCAGTAGTGCCGTCAGGGCCCTGACAAAAACAACCCACGTGGAGTGTATTCTTAGACYCTGTGCTTTTCAGGACATAGAATCATAGAATAGCTTGGGTCAGAAGGGACCTTTAAAGATCATCTAGTCCAGCCCCTTGCAATGAGCMGGGACACCTTCAACTAGATCAGGTTGCTCAGAGCCCCGTCCAACCTCATGGGGAAAGGATGGATCCTGAAAGGATGGGGAAGTCCAACGTGTACCTCAAGGGGATTTGATTTTGGGTGAAAATAGCCAATGAACTGAATTGTACGATATTAATTGCTATATAATACTGTATGTCATCACTTCTATGGTTGCTATATGTCATATCAACGGTATTGCAGTAAGAATCAYCCAGATTAATGAAGAATCAACTCTGATGAAACCGAGCRAAGTGCAACGATGATAGAACCGGATGAGCGCAACCGGACATGAACCGTTTCCTTCTCCTTCCTGTATCCAGCAGATCTACCCAGTACTACAGTGATGGTCACCTATAGTGTTTCCATGTAGCTAAGCCCTGCAAGACATGTGGCATTCAACACTCACACTTAATTGAAAGGGAGCTGAAAACATTCAGTGTATCTCACGTTTATAATGTAGATAGACGCTACTATTCCAACAGATGCATTTTCAAGATAAATCCATTTGCAACCRGCTATGCTATTAGCCAAAAATGCAACACAAAAATAAGTGAATGAATCAGACCCGCATCAGCAAAGCATTTTTTATAATTCTGTCTTAACCGTTGATCTTGGCTTAGACACAGCAGGCCTGCAAAGAGCTTTGAAGGTGAAGAATGCCAAGTACCATTTTTATGAATAATGAATAAGCAATCAAAGAATTGCATTTGAGCAAAACTAGAAAAACAAGAATGAAAGTGAACAAGATGGTGACAGCAGGAAGTGAAATACAAATGGTACAGAAGAAGAGAGTATCTTATTAAGACAAACTGCTTCACAAAGAGGAGAAAAGACCCCAAGGTTTCATTAGTTTTAATGGCTTGTGGTTTTTACACTCACTGTGTATTTCCCCTTTCATTCCCCTCTACCACCCTAGCCATGGCTTGTTAGCATATCCCCTCTAACAAATCCACTAAAATTCATCATTTCCCTTACATCTTCAGCTCCCCAAAATACTTCAGGTTCCCTCTACATCACTTAACCCACTCCCTCATTGTTCCCAACTCTTTTCCATGTTCCCTGTGTTCACCTGCCCCCAGCACTCCTCACTCTTCTACCTCTTTAGGGGCTGTCCCACCATATACCTGGCTCCTTCCACATCCCCTGGAAGCTTCCCTGGCAGCTGGGCAGGACACGGCAGACGCCTCACCTACTGCAGAACCAGGTACATGCTGCCCCACGGGTCTGTGCTGKCTAGCAGGCAGAGCAGATAAGTTACTTTCCAGAAATGGAAAGCCTTCCAGAAATTCTGGGTGGCCTGGAGCTGAGTAGGGCATAAAAGAGCTCTCTAAAAAGATACAGCCATTGCAGAAAAGTCAAATTAATTCTTGGAATCCTTGTGGAAGAAACTGGGGTCATTCAGAAAACTCCACAAAGAGGGGGATTGTGCAAAAACTTTATGAACCCAAACATATTTGGAAAAGTGGTCAAAACACACAGCATGAAGTCACCAGAAGTTGTTTATCCAAGGGACCTAACAGGAACTCAAGGTTGGAATGGATAAACTGCTACATACTAGCAGACAACCCTCTCAGCTAAAACCACTTTGGCATCTGGTTATTGGAAAGTGGAAAATCTGACACCAGTTTACAAAAGGATCCCAGGGGAACCCAAGGAACTGTACACCCACATAGGGKAAAACTGACGTCTACTGATAAATTAATAGAAATGATAACAAAGAACAGAATTAGCAGGCACCTGCATAAATTTGGGAAAAAGTCAGCAAGGCTTTTTTAAAGGCAAATCCTTCTAAGACTGTTGCAGTTCTTTGAGAGATTCACAAACACGTCAACAAGGGTAACCTGTCAGATACACTCAGATTTCCAAAAAGCTTTCAACAAGATCCTTCACCTAAAGCTTTGAAAGAAGCTAAGCAGCCAGAAGGAAAGTCCTTGCGTGGATGATAAGCAGGTGGTGCAAAGACAAAAACAAAGGTAGGAGTGAAATCTCCATCCACTGCAAGAACTGACATTAGCAGCAGAATTCCATAAGGAACCTGAACCGCTCAGCACATTTATAACTTACACCAAAAACACAGAAGTAGTGAAGGCAGCTGATGAGGCAGACTGCAAAGAACTATGGAAGGACATTATAGTATAAGTGACTTGTCACTAAAATGACAGTTGAGATTTCATGTAGGTAACTTAAGTGATGCACAGGACAACACACAAATCCTATCCTAACAAAATTATTACATATGAGCTGATCTTTCCCACTCAAGAGCAGGATCTTGGCGTTATGATAGAACGCAGTGATGCTGGACGTCTACATGGCTTCAAGGAGATGCTGACCAAATTCAGGGAAGAGAAATAGAGACGTCTCCAGCTCAGAGGGGTCATAAACTACAAATGACTGGAGACTGGAAGCATATTGGGGGAAATTGTAGTTACCAATCTTTTATAGTTTTTTCTAGACATGTGTTTGTGACATAGCTGGAGATAGGATATAGGGCAAAATGAACTGGTCCTACCGAGTACAATTATTCTTGTGCACTTTTTCTACCTTTCCCTCAACAGGAACATTAATAAAATTTCCTTCTCTCTCTCCCTCCTCACAATAATTTTCACTGTTTCTGTATGACCTTAACTTTGAGATCCTTCTGCACCTTCTGCCCTTTCTGTCAGATCTGGTTAGGGGTTTAGAAGTTTAGTCAATAGATTAACAGTGTTTAAACAATAACAGTGTTGATTTCTTTAGAAGAAATTAAAAACAGCATTTTAACCTAGAAATGCAGATCCATAGAAATCAATACTATCCAGATGAAATGTATTTGAATACGATTTTCAGCCAAGCCTCAGACCAGCCTTCACTTTAAGCACACCTGCAGTACAATCTAGGAGCAAATATAAGTATTGGTCATGATCTAACTATCAGCTAATGCCTACAGATCACAAAAGATTAAATAAAACCCTTCCCCTGATGAGCAGTTTTTCCTTGAAGTAGTCCCATGGTATGGGCAGATAAGACATTTCCAGTCTGGAAAGAAGGAATTCCAGATGCAAAAATTTGCCAACATGAAATCACACTTGTAAAAAAGAAATTGAGGCAGAGAGAAATCTGATGAATGTTATGTTTACTAAACATAAAACAACCCCAAAGCATACAATACAGACACACAATCATGCCAAATATATGCATGCAACAATAATAGAAGAGTTATTCACATGGAAAACCTTCAGAATTCATTTTCTCTAAATCACCAGAAGCACTGTTCTATAAGCAGTAGCACTAATGGACAGGGCTCAGGTAGTTTTACATCATTTCATCCTTCTCTGAAAACACAGGAGGAGTCATGACAAAAACACTTGAGCCTGGCATTTTCCATTATTGCCACTGTTCACAGCCTTCCTAGAAGCAATGRCAGGATGGCCTCAAATTGCACCAGACTCTTCTGTCTCAGTTCTGCATTAACAGCTAGGGTATAAGATGGAGAGACATCCATATATAAGATGGAGAGACATCTTTGTCTTCTGTTTGTATAGCCCCTAAACACAACAACTCCTGACCATCCAGCTGTAGTTTCTAGTACTACCACAGTGCAAACAATAAAGGAGCTACAAGTAATGGRTGACCTCCTTTTCCAGATCCTTCAAAGCCTGGTGAAAAAGGACAGACACACAGGTGCTGTATGGTAAGACCCTCTCCATATTCTAGGAGGAAAGAAGGGAAGAAGAGTCTAGCGGGTCCCACCAAGGATGGAGCACTGGGCAGGAAATTCTCAGCAGCCAGTGGCTGTGACAAGCAGGAGTGCCTCTCCTGCTCTTTAATGCTGCCTGCCACGTCTGGCMGATAAACCAGTCACTCTCTCAGACTGCAAGCAGAGAGAACATGTAGGCAATAGCCTCAGTTGCTCTTAAAGTCTCAGCCCTGTCAACATTTCTGCCCTTATTCTGCTTGCTGCTTTCCCTAGCCTAACAATCAATAAAGTAAAAACAAGTTCAGCTACTCCACTCCAAAAGTAGAAGAGATGAAAAACAGCAGGYGTCAATCTACACCCTTTAATCACAAGCAGACATGAATCCCTGTAGACCCATCTCCATCCTTGTGTAAGCCTGCAGTTCACACGTTTATAGCTGTACTCCCATTAGCACTATCAGTCTGTGTGTTTGCAAGTTCATGCTTTCCTGCTTCTGGGATGGTCCAACCGTTCGTTGCATCAGTGGACAGGATGGATCTAAGAGGCAAGCAGTTCATTCTGGAATAAAACCCACACGTGCTAATCTGTGCCTTTTCTGCTGTTTTAGTTCACTCACCACCACCCTCTTCTTCCTGGGGTGTACGCTATTCTCTGTATAGCTGGAGGTGACCCACCTTTTACCCATCTGCTGCTATAACTGGCAGCTCATTTGATACCAATATCAAAACAATTGCTGCTGTCTCAGCTGCAAGGCTGCTCTGGATCTAATATTTAGCACAGTGTGCTGGTTTTGGCTGGGATAGAATTAATTTTCTTCATAGTAGCTGGTATGGGGCTRTGTTTTGGATTTGTGCTGGAAACAGTGTTGATAACACAAGGATGTTTTAGTTACTGCTGAGCAGTRCTTACACARAGYCAAGGCCTCTTCTGCTTCTCGTCCCACCCCACCAGCGAGCAGGCTGGGGGGGCACAAGGAGTTGGGAGGGGACACAGCCGGGACAGCTGACCCCAGCTGACCAAAGGGGTATCCCACACCACATGGCCTCATGCTCAGTATATAAAGCTGGGGGAACAAGAAGGAAGGGAGGACGTTCGGAGTGATGGCGTTTGTCTTCCCAACTAATAATTACGTGTGACGGAGCCCGSCTTTCCTGGAGATGGCTGAACACCTGCCTGCCCATGGGAAGGAGTGAATGAATTCCTTGTTTTGCTTTGCTTGCATGCGTGGCTTTTGCTTTCCCTATTAATCTGTCTTTATCTCAACCCACGAGTTTTCTCACTTTTACCCTTCCGATTCTCTCCCCCATCCCACCGTGGGGGAGTGAGCGAGCGGCTGTGTGGGGCTCAGCTGCCGGCTGGGGTTAAACCACAACACACAGTTAAAGTGACACAGCCTCAATTTCTTAGAGATATGCTACTATACACTAAAGGAAGTGTTTCTCCTTCAGAAATGCATCATGCCACCTGAAAATCTCTTATACCTCTGCCACTGGGAATTACAGAACAGCACAGGGAAGAGACCTTTTAAATGCTATGTGACATGGATTAAAGTTATTTTTTAATAAGCCTGCCATCTCAGGTGAAGCCCTAAAGGAGTGGAGAATGGTGTAGAACAGCAAGCAATTCTCCAACTTATTTTCCCACCATTCAGTATTCCTTGCTTCAGTTTTCAGTCTCACCCTCTCCTTCCCTTCCTTTCTCCCACCACATATGTACAAAATTTGCATTTATAGCAGCAGGGCTACCACTCCTCTTCTGCAGCAGTGAAACAGATGCATGCAGGCACTGCTTTTCCAGAGCTGCCTCACCCGTGGGAGTTCAGGCAGCTCACTACTCTCTTGGTGCATAGCCTGACCTAGCACAGACTTGAGTTGCCATCGCTACAATCAGTCCCGCCAGCTCCAGCTCTCACAAGCTGACTGTCTCTTGCTACGGTTCAGYCTACTTGCGTTAGCATGCGGTAAGGAATGGCCCGTATGAAACCAACACCATTTCTCTCTTCCCTCCCCCCAAAAAAATGGAGAATTACCACAGCAGAGTGCCTCAGTGCTGCTGGATCTTCCTGCTTCCTCATGGCTTGGACAGATCCAGCATGTCAGGGAAACTGAAATTAAGTGGTGGCCAAGCAAAACCTTCTCCCTTCTTTCAGCATGCCTTCAAGCGGAGCTACTGATTGCATGCAGGGGACAGAGTCTAATGCTACAGAGAAATGTCAGCCTTCACAGTTGCAGGGTGTTTCAGTCATTTCCCTTCCAAAAATTCACCAGGTTGGAGATAGGCAGGTGAACAGATGAACTGAATACAGTATATTCCGTTTCTGGTTCTTTTAACATACAGTACCATCCTCTATTAGATGTGAGAAAGCAAGATCTCATTTAAGCATATTTTCATCTGTAAGATATGAAATCTACGATGACTAAAAAACTCTGCTTGATTTCTGTCCTCTCAGCCCTGATCTTCAGAGAAGGCCTAGAAAGCATTTGCAAATGCTGAATCTGGGAACAGAAATTCATAATTGAACTAGAGATTAAAAGTTATGGACTCATTAATTTTAATGGCATATTTATAATTCCTCACTACTCCCACAAAACACTTACTCCAGGTGATAATTATCTCCTTTTTTCCCCCCCTCTGTTCCTTTACACCTAACAAACATAACACGTCTTCCTTTGCTAACACTTCCACTCTACTCAGCAGGTCACCTTTTACCTCAGATGTCCAACTCATTAATATAATTGAAGTTAAACTCAGAGAAACTGATCTCAAGCTGCACTTACTTAGGAAAGATCCTACTTCTCTCTCGGAAAGGAAGAGGAATCCCAGTTCCTAATTGCTGTGTTCTTTTTCTGACAGTATCAAATTGRCTTAACATAAAGATTACCTCCCCCAGTAAAGCTAAACCATATGGCTTAGACCACTAAGACCAATGAAAAGAGAAAAACCAGCTAACCAAAGATTCATTCTTTTTACTTCAAGTGGCAGCTCCCTGTAGCTTTGAAGCAGGAGACAGCAATTACTGCTTTGCAGACAACACCCCTAGAGCCAAAGGCACTACCAGAATTTTGTTATTTAATTGCCACATTAGACTTCTCATAACATATACCACAGCAAGCCTGATGACTCAAAACCATTACCTAGCTCTTTCAGGAATACTTTCTACAAAATACTTGAGTTACAGGTGTTGACAGTCCTTAACAGAAGTATCTTTCATTTCTCATAACAGTGTTCAGAAGAGCTTTTACTTACTGAAAATGCAGAAGGTGACATCATTGCTAGCATGAGCAGAAGGAACAAGTTCTTCATCTCTGCCTGTGGGAAGAGAAAGATTATTGATCAGGATTGCTCGCTTCTTTGCTGCTTGTGTGGYGGAAAAGCTAAGATACTATACAGTAAAAATGGAGGTGGAACTAAAATCAAGGTGAGAGAAGAAAAACAGTCACTACACTCCCTGGATAGATGAAGACAACTGCAAAGACTGAAATTACCCTGCACAGAAAGCCAGAATGTAATTACTGAGTGCAAATATTTCCCTGAACTTTCCTCTGGTATGATGAGAACACCGTCCCCGGGCACAGTGGAAGATGCATGCTGTTGCATGTCTGCCCTCCCACCCTTTTACATACACACATGATAACATACTTGAAGATTGCAATGACTTCAACCAACCCAAGGTAAGAAATTCCACAGTTAACATTTCTGTACCCTATATTCATCCCGTGTGGCTTGGTGAAGCTTCATGTCTGTCTTTGTGTGATCTTGCTTGTTTAAAATCCTACAGTTCATCATGGACAGCTATAGCTAGATTCAACCATCAGTAGTCATATCCCTTCTGCAGAGCTAGAAAGAAGATGAGGCCACACAGAGTGGTATGGCAGCATACAACAGGATACAACAGTTCCTAAAAATTGGGACATTATGCACATTTGGGACCGCAATACTTCATTGGTGCATTGCCTGTTGCCACTTTAACCTTCCTCTTTTGAGTTGTAGCAGCCAAGCCCACACCGATAACCACTCACCAACRTCTACAGCTGTGGCCATGGACGCTTCAGCCACTAGAGACTGCCTGTTTCTCATGACCATTTTCTCGTGACCTCATGACTAGTTGATTGAGCCCAGAAACAASAGATGGACTAGATATTCCTAGCATAGTTTTATCTAGTCTAAGCTTCTTTCTAACTTGGGAAAGGAAAGGGAAAAGGAAAGATGGAGAAATCTYCCTTTCACAGTGCATAAAAGCATCGAGGAAGAAATGTTTATCTCATCAGTCATTGTAACAACATCTATTTTAATACTAAAACTTCATCTATAGCTCCTTTAGCCTGGCCTATTAAATCCAGATAAAATACAGAATGTATATCACCATTAACAATTATAATATTGATATAAAATCATTGTTGCATAAGAATATCAAATCAGAAACAAAATATACGCAAAATGAAACCTGCTTGATCTAGCATTTGCGTATTTCAGGTTCCTTTACGATGGGCAACCATTTTTCTCATAGCGCTAGGCCTCATTGAATCACAGCTCATTACAACTCCGTTAGCCCATACATACCATGATTTTGACGCTCCCARCATTCACAGCGCTGGGGATAAAAAGCTTGTTCTTTAATGTTTTTCCTTTTGGATGTAAAAACTACTGAAGTGCTGAAAATCCAGTTGCACCAAATTCTGTGTGCAAAATAGCAATGAACAGGGAAAATATAATTGGAAAACAAGCACTGATAAGCTTCTCTCCCTATATACTGAGGGCCAATCATATCATTCATAAGAAAGTGAAGCTATAGGAGCTTTTTATATGAACAGACTTTCATTAATTTTGGATTAGTTCTTCTTAAGAAACAGAGGGAAGACTATGTACCCTCTATCACCCACACATGCTACGACTTCTCTTCCCTTTCAAGTCAAGGAAGAAACAACCTGGAGATGCCCTCCACAAAAGGTCAAGTACGTTCTCTATGCTGTAGACACCAACAGCCAAAACATAGGCTAGATCAGTGTCACAACCCTATACAACTGCCAAATCCTTTCAGAGGGGAAGGACAGCCAGGACAGACCCTTTTGCTACAAGTTCCATGCATGCAAACAGCAAAGCTTTCCTGAAGCAGCTTATAATATCCTCACACCGCTAGCAAAGGGCACTGTGAGAACAGTATCTTCCTTGAATGGTGTTGGTGTCAAACAGAGGTAAATCTTTCAGACTGATCAGCCTCTCCTCCTACTGCCAGAGGAAAAAAATATCTCTTCCCCATCATTCCTCTCGCAGCTTCCATTCCAGGCCCCTCTCAGGTTCATGGAGATGGCTGTGGAAATCACATCCCTTGCTCCAGCAGCCTTGCTCTGCTGCTAATGGACTGGACGCTCAGCTCCTTCTGGCATCCGAGCCAAGAGGCAGAGCGGGAYCTGGGCCCAAACCACGTGAGGCTCCTGGAGAAGAGGCCAGAGAAACAGCTCACCAGGGCTAGCAGTGCTCCCACTCTCCAAGTAGTCAGCATCTTGGAGGTTTTTAGCCAGATAGGATAAAAAGATTCTGTGAGGAGACAACTAGAGACAGTACCCAATATKTGGGACAATCCCCTGCATCAAAGCAGCAAGTCACAGCTCTGGTGCCTGCTTGTATTTTTGTGCCATTGCACTTGCACGGGAATTGCTGTCATACGTCCCAAAGTTAGCATTAAAAAGTTTAGACCATGCAGCCCTATTAAACTAGTCAACAGATTCCAGGAAGGATGGTGAGAAGGAAGAACATGGTCTTCTGTATCCTATTAAATTCCCCACCACAAAACAAATCTTGTGTCTGATTCTCTGAGCTTCAACAAACTTGTTATTTTAAAAGCGTCCTCAGATGTAATATTCAGCATTGATCCCTTTTGCCTTACTTTCAACCAGAAACAACACAGATGGGACTGGGGAATCTGTCTGAAACCTTGGAAAAAAGGTCAAGCTCTGTTTCCAGATTTAACGGCTCTTTCACTCCTTGTAGGACCTGGGATAAAGCAGCAGATGTTTATTCTGCTTGTTTGCCATTCTTCTCACCAAAGGCTGGGCACGCGGGGAAGGAA
Source organism: Oceanodroma leucorhoa (assembly GCA_030449065.1). Classification (NCBI taxonomy): domain Eukaryota; kingdom Metazoa; phylum Chordata; class Aves; order Procellariiformes; genus Oceanodroma; species Oceanodroma leucorhoa. Next base: position 15,990,250 of record JASVER010000013.1, on the reverse strand, counting down.
TAAAAAGGACAGTGTTTTGCAGCGCTTCCACTTGTAACAACAGCAGCTGCTGCTGCTCCCTGTGCCTCCTGCCCGCCTTCAATTCTCTTCAACCCTCCCCAGCTCCCTTTTCCCACTGTGTGCTAGAACAGCATCTCCACCCCCCTCCACCCCGAAAGAGCAGCAGGGCCTGAGGGGAAATGGTGACTTTATGCTCAAGATATGGAACAGCTGCTGGAAAGCTCACRTGGAGGAATTCCTGCCATAGTGCTAAAATATGAAGTTATCTCAGCGAGAGGGATTATGAGAATCACTTCACAATAAATAAGGAACAACCAGACTCTTCAACCAGAACTAGAGGTGTGCCCAGCTGAAACCTCTGTTCCATACACCAGAAGAGATTCAAATTTTCTAGCCAACCACATCTGGCATTAACTGCTCAGGTTAGATGAATAAAAGGGTTGAAGTGGTGACTGGTTCCAGCCATCTATAAGCTTGGTCAAAAAGAGTCAGTCCAGRCCTGAACTATGAAGCTGTTTTCTCTAAGAGATGCTGACCCAAGCTCCTCTGAACACTGGAGAAGTTCAAACCTGAATCTGACTTTAGCAGCTCAGGACTCTTACTTCTATTCCAAAACAATACGGATCAAATCATATTTTGCGGAAATTTCAGAAACTTCTGAAAGGATGTTCTGGTGCCCTTTCTGAACTGCCTCCACAGCACCTACTTCTCCCTGGCACTGTGGACAGGAGGGTCAGAGGGCCACAAAGGAGGTGGCTGGAATCTCATAACCCTGGACAGAACACAAGAACTCCAGTACAACTGGAAAGTGGGATAAGCACCCTTATTTCAGGGCTTAACACTGAACCCACTCAAGAAAGAAGCTTTTGCCTTATCAAATAGAAGGTTTAGAAAAGACAGATGGGCAGTCTTGGAGATTTCTCTATAGTGGAGCCAGCAGTGAACTGCTGTAAAAACATTTTATTTAGTTACAAACTCTTAACCAGGGTCAGGCAGGCTTAGCAAGATCAGTGAAATCTTCATTAAGACCAGGAGTATGTTTCAGAATCAAGGATAGTTTTAATGACTCCTATATTTACTTTATGTGTGCAAATCCTGCCTTCCAATGCACAAACAAGGTTCAAGATTGCTTACTTAAACTTGGCTTCTTTTCCAAATAACCTTTCAACATCCATGTTCCTAGGGAAACAAGACCTACATTGCCTATATATATATTTAAAAATAACTTTGAATCAGCTGGCTAATTTCAGGGTTTCAAAAGCATAAAGTTAACTTTTGTTTGAGGGAGAAGATACTGGGCCAGGATGAAGAGACTTTTAATGGACTTTTAACCCATTTAGATAATGACTTTTTCTTTTCAACAGAAGGGAATCCAAACTTTAAAGAGATGTTATGAATAACTCAGCCTTGCTTAAACAAGAGCTTAAGCTGTTTAGACACTACAGAATCAGATCACCAAGTCAGAATAAAACAGGTTTCATGAGTTCCATTGCTCACAGATTTATCGGTCTGGGGTTTTCTCTATTCTTTTTGAAAATAAGTGGACAGCCAGTGCTATGTGGTTCTTCTCTGGTTAGCACATAAGACAGACCAGTCTTCTTTTGCCTGTGAACCACATTTCTAAATCATCCTTTGGCCAAAGACACATACCACATATGGGGATCAGGGACTGTTCTGGGAGTGCTTCATAGGCAGAAGATAAAAAGACCCCTTCAGGGTTCCCACTTTTCTATTGCCAGACAAGATTTAGCTGGGCATGCAGGTAAGTGGCAAAGCCACCCAGCAATACTAGCTTCAGCAGGTCATTAAAGCTCATTTCATCTGTCAGCTGGGGGTTTGAATTACCCAATGTGGATCTATTATTCCCATCTGAGGTAGCCCTGACACAGRGGCTGCCTTTGCATGGCTTGTGAGCCACAGGTTGGCCACCCCTGCAATAAATATTTGCCTGTTGCAATATAGATAGAAATTGCTTATTGTAAAGTTTAGCACATCCAGCACTAAAGCAGAAGTTGCCACTGTGATCCYGCTCCTCGCACCTCCTCAGAATTTCCTTCCCTTTCCTCCACTCCCAACTCCACCCCCTTTTAACACATCATATCTCACTCAGTTGTTATATTTTTAGAAGTTTGGTTGAAGGAGGTGGGAAGTCAGAAAGGATGATATGTTGCCCAGTTATCCACTGGCATAAATTTTCTTAGCCATTGACTCAGAGCAAAGTCTTTTAGCTTTTAGACTCATTACATTTTCTAAAGACGTTATGATTTTTGCTTTGCTCTCAAAACATCCAGCGTACCTTGGTTCCACCTTGCTTTTGTTTGCCTTGTCTACTGAGAAGCACCTTTTAAGTTTTTGCTGGAAGAGTTAAAAAGGGAAAATATACACATACAGCAAAAAGATGAGATGAAGAAGGGGAGAGAAAGAGGCTCCATGGAGCAGGGATCAAGGGTAGGGAAAAAGCTCCTTTTATTTAGGCTGGGAGCAGAGTTGGGAGAGCATGAGGACCCCATCACACAGCCCAGAGGAACCAAGAAACCAATCATTCCTTTAGGCAGAGGATATCACATTCAAGATACTTCTTAATATGCCCGTTTTCTTCCCCGACTGTAGTAAACCATCTTTTGTTTGACATTTTTCTAAAGAACGTCCTGGGCTGATGTCCTCTGGGCTGCGGTGGATAAGCCAATTAACGTGCATGTGCCTGTTAAAGTGGSAGGATGCTGCATTTCCTTTGCCTTGACCACGTGATGAGCCACATTCATGAAAAGCTGTTTATATACAAAGCAACGGATAAATGTTTATAAACGTGTTTAAAYAGAAGACTGGTTGAAAGGGCTTAGTGGGAAAGGAAAAAGAATAAAGAAAAGYAAGACACAAGTTGTCTGAGTAAAAGTTTTACAGACATCTGGATACCAATGGTAAAGATATCTATTAACTCTAAATACATGCTAGGAGTTGAAGAATCCGCATCAAGAAAGTAATCCTGCTGGGATATACTTTCAGCCATATTATGCATATTATGAAAGATAAACTTTCAGCTAGAATAACTTTTAAATTCACCTTGTTAAATGAAAAAAAGTTACAAAAACTTACAAATGAGCACAGCAGCARAGCACCAGCTGGCTGGAGAACTGAGTAGTGGTAACACACAAGCATCTTCCGGACTGCTCTGAGGGCTTTCATCTCAGCCCTCAGCCTGATTCATAACAGGCACATCAACCTGCACCGGGCCATCGCTTCATGTGGCTGACTCAGACTGACAATGTTTTTACGCAGGACTTCTACAGCAACGCCAAGTTCAGCAACACCTGGGGAAGCTATAGCAGCCTCTGTCATACAGTTTTACTCTGCATACCAAAATCACACAAAACTGTAGCTGAAAAATCATCAGGTGCAAGAGCAAGATCAGACTGTGAAACACACAGAAGCTCCAGTAAGGCCTCACGCCATACCCTAATGGGGGGTAGGCGAAGAGGCAGATCTGCTGCTTTCCCACTCTCCCAAAATCCACACTGAAGTATCTAAGGTTTAGGTCAGTGAAGCAGCATCTTCCAAGTAAATGTGGTCACAATGCCAGCCCTTTACAGGAGCTAATACAGTATTTCATGAGGACAACTTTCTGTCTACCTATTAATATCAGCCGAGATGCAATTTTCTGCAACCAGCCTTCCACTATTAGGTTTGCAGCTAAAGATTTACTATAAGGAGTAAAGATAGGATCCTGCCTTCTATTTTGGTAGTCTCACTGTGCTTAGCTGTTAATTAAATCTGGGAGCACACAGGGATAACGACAAGTGCACACAGACTAATTTAGACTGTTAACATTGCAACAAGAGGCCACGCACTGGCTATGGAAAATACATGACAAGGATATAATATCCTAAACACTAACATAATTGAAGAGGAATGGCTAACAACCTTTTACATTTACTACTGTCCTGTCACAGCTCAAGCTTCACTTATATGAGTTATTTAGCCTGATGTGAAATATTACCCAACGCTGAGCACTGCTGCTGTTTACAAACATATTAGCCAGCTGAGACTAATCCCTTCTAATTCAAAATTTGGAGAATTCTTTAGGAAAATAAAGGATTTCAAGGATGGAAAATGACTTCAAATTTTATTTAACTTCATTCCATCCTAAATATAAATATAGCAAGCTTCTGCGCTGTGCAAGGGGTTAAAAAAAATAAAAAACAGTGTTATCTCAAAAGGAAACTTTAAATCAATGCAAATTGTTTCCTGCCTCTCTCTGCAAGTTCTACGTCTCTGTTCACTGGGAGGATGTTAGCACTACATTCAACAGTATGCTTGTAGTATACATAGGGAACACCTGTGTTACCTTGAAATAAATTTGGATGGGGACTAATAACATAGGAGAACGTGAGAGTATTTACCCTGAACCTCATGTGGGTTTTGATTGCTGCTGCTGCCTCTACACTGTTTCTGGAACCTAAGAGACTTTTTTTAACTACATATATATATGTAAACATGCCGAGCACGCCAACTTGTACGGGTACATCTCTTCACTAAGGAATCAATCACCCTTACTGATTGTGATGCAGACATACCTTCAGTGGTACGAAGCAGGAATTCCCCCAGAGAAGTCAGTGGGCTTACTCACATTACTCTGCAAGGGACTAACATGAGGCGAACTAAAAGAAATCAAAAGGAAAAAAACCCCAAACAAACAAACAAACCAGAACTTTTGACTAACAAACTTAGGAGGCAGAACGTGCTAGTGGAATTAGGGCTGCAGTCTCTAAGGATACCGGCCCTAGCATCTTTCATCTGTCACTAAAAATTAACTGCATAAAAAATGATCTTAGGAGGGTGCGATCACACTGCAGTGCCTGGAGAGATCTCAAAGGAAGCACATGCTCGACTGTGTGATCACAGCAAAATGACAACAGCGTGATCTAAAAATAAATTGGTTCTTTGCTCTGAAGCTGATTTCTCCCACAGATGCCCAAACCAGAGCCTCCAATTACTGTTTTAAGGGCTAGGCAGAGAAATAAACAATCTGTGGATGGTACTTGTTTTCTATACATCATGACTGCATGTCAAGAAGGTGAGCTTGTTACTGTGTGAGAAAGCATAAACAAGCGGTTTGTACATAGACTATGCATATGAGTAGGTACCCACGCAAATCCTTTTATATTCAAGTCCCTTCTCAAACATCTAGTAACCATTATTAGTCATCATCCACGACAAGACTGGACCACAACAAATCACATTTCAGATCCAAGAGAGTTAAAAAATGAGACAGTGAAACTGTATCCAGCAGAGTATCATTTCCAGTGAAGTAAGTTCTTTTGACAAGTCCATCAGTCCGTGGGCATAACTGCAAATGACTGTACTGGATCAGAGCAATCATCCATCGCTGTCTGCGCTCAGTAGCTATGCTGGGTACGCTGAGGGGTTTATCATCAGTTTTGTACAATCCTTCCCACAGACCTAAGAGCAAAGCAACTTATTTCCTCGGCAGTTCACTGGGCATCCATATGTCACTAGGAGAACATTTGCCCCTTCACTCAGGTAATGATGAGCCTATAACAGAAATTGTTAGGACTATTGTAATTGCATTCTAGGTGCTGTTCTTATACAAAACAACAGCTCTCATCCTTTTATAAAAAAAGCTATTTGTTTGCTGTATGTTGATGAGTCACAAGGTACCTACATGATCTAATAAAATGGTTAACATTTTATTAACATTTAAAGCCCCCCTCTGAACAAAGGGAAAGCCTTCTGGCAGCCTAAGCCCTACCTGTTCTGAGGCACAGAACAGTATTTTGCCTTATTTACATTGCATTCAGAAGAAGGGGCCCTCAATCAAGATCGGAGGKTTTTTTTCCCCAGGTTCCCCATTTTAACAGAACATCTGTGTTTCTTTAAAATAAAATTTGCTCTTTTAACTCAAACTCAAGCACCACCAGGAAAACCAGTTGCAACAACATAACTCCTTTCCCATTTCCGAAACCCTTTCAGCAAGTTAGGGCACAGCCATTCACACAGACTCCACCTGAATCTTGGTGCCTAATTTGTGAGGCAAGTAATCCCTTAAGCAACCAGATTAGGTGAGCTCTGCTGGTGTTCTCTTTCACCAAGCTGGTCATTAGCCAGATCTGAGAGAGCGTCCAACACAAAAAAAGAGATACAGGATCTGCATCAAAGAGTACTGCACTTACTGAACAGCAGCACCTGAGATCACCAATTCTCTAACTTCTCTATAGCATTATAGTACCATAAAAATTACTACTTTCCCCTTAAAGTTAAGACAACTTAGTTTGTTTTATACTTAACACTATTTATATATATATAGAGAGAGAGAAACCAGCAAACAAAAACCTACACCCTTGCTTGAAAATCACCTCAAATAATTTGTCACACACCTTTTCTCAAATGCTACGGAGTGGACTGTTTACTAGTAGACAGATTTGGAATATGCAAATGCTACAGAGTAACTACCCCAACCCCAGCATTTCTGTGAAGCCTCAAGCATTTACACTCACAAAGCAAAATATTTTAAAAATAAACACCTCTGAGGTGTCAGGATGCTCTACAGTGTGTGAAAACCTGAAAATATGCTTGAAAAAGAAGTCTCAGTTATCTCACACTGGACAGGAAAATATGCTAAAAGCAAAACTTCCAAAGACAGAAAATTTGCTGTATAGGTTTTTTTTTCATCTTATTAATCTTGCCATTTACTAACATTAACAAATATTAGTTTAAGCTAGTGCCGTGCCAAAGATACACGGTCCTACCTACCTTTGTTGCACATCACAAACACCTCCCTTTGCTCCCTGTAACAGCAGAGCATTTGTCCCGAAAGTCCAGAATGAGGTTGTCCAACACACACGTGGCTGCCTAGCATGTCAGCTCACCAACACGCTGCACCTCAGAAAGAATGGTTTTTCATGGCTGCTCTATCTACAGAGAGTGGGAAATGCTCTGGCATTACAGAGGGTAATCTCTAAGAAACCAGGAGAGAAGTGACAAGCCAGCTTACAGAGAAGCTGTTGAAGAGCCCTCATAAGTGCAATGCAGAAGGGATAAAACAAACTCCAAATGGTGTGAAGACACTTCCAAAAGTAAGAAGCAAAGTGTTTACAAACCCTCTTTGGGGTCTCTAAAGACAGACCTAAAGAAACATACCATCTCCCTAAGCTCCTCTACTAACACCAGTTATTCCTAGTCCTAGGAACTCCATTCCAGACTGACATTACCTTCATCAAAGCTTTGAAACTCAGTTTTTAAATCAATTGCTCCTTTACCTTCACCTGACCACCCAGAAGGCAAATCTACCGCCCTTACACATTGCCACCGGCCCACTACCATCTCCATGCCAGGACACGTCCCTGAAGCTGCCTTCTTGGCCTACCTCACACATCAGACTTCCTCAGGGATGAGAGATCCAGTCCTGCAAACSTCCCCTCCCACAAACAGGTCCGTTGACTCTGACAGCATCATTTGGCTGGGGAGAGCCTCCAAAATGGATCATGTCTCCCACAGCTGAAAGCAATGCAAGACTGATTAGGAGACACTCCCTCCTCTCAGCACCTGCTAGCACATGAACAGAAGCAGCTGAGCACTCCAGGGGTGATAGTTAGGGGATACAAGAGTCTGAGCACCTAGGCAGGCTTTTAYTCCTACCAGCAAAATGATGTTTCTCCAGTCAATATACCTGCTACGTTTGTCTTGCCTTCTGCGTTCTTTCTGGCAGAGCACAAATGTCTGACCCCAGTGCTCTCGTCCAGCATCCTACCAAACTGGTACCCTCCCCTTCCGCTCCCCTGCTCCCCCCAACCACGACRTCAGGAACAGCAGTTTTGATTACATTAAGTCTCAGTATAATTAACTGCGAGTGAAAGGGATTAATGTTCACCAAATACATAGAGTGTCTTCTTCCCTCCCCTCTAGGAAATAAAATTTTGCAGTCGTAAGGACTTCGGGCTCTCCTCTCCCCTGTACTCTTTTAACTGAAAGAAAAAAATGGTGGGAAACAAAAAATAGTTTAAAAAGCACAAACAGCACTGAAAAGACTAATAGAAAATAGATATCCAGGTAGAGGGGTCAGGAGACAGCCCAGAACACAAAGTCAGCTCTTACCTTCTGCGTGTACCTGTGAAAGGTGAGTGCAAAAGTTGGAGACACTTGCACCACTCTGCAGCCAAGCTCCAAAACCCACTTTCCTATCGTTCTGGTTCAAACAGCTGCTCTTAAGTGCTCTTCTCTCCAGCTTCTGTTTGGTTACTAATCCTTACTGCACAGGAAAAGGAGAGTTGTATTTCATTAACCCCTTCAGCCTCCAAGTTTCTTCACAAGAGTTTTTGCTTTTGCTTGGGAAAGCCAGTCGTAAGCATGCACACATGCAAGCTTTGGAATTGTTTCTAGCTCCTGTAGTCTGTGCGTGAGCACACACATTAGCTCTAACTGCCTTAAGTTATTGCAGGGGTGGGGCCCTTTGTAACTAGTTTTATTTTAGCTGTAGGCAGCATATCAAAAGACAGTGTTATCCACAGATCCCTTCAGTATTCATTTTCAGTAAGTTCCTAATTCTAAAAAAAAAGTTATTTAACTTCGCATTTACTTTAAAACTAAAGCCTGAATCACAGTTCACAGATATGCTTTTGACCAAAGAAAGTTTGAACTTAAATACAATTCACAGCTAGATCTGGCTCTAGGCAGAGATAAGCAGATCCCTAAGGTCTGAAAATACCAGCACTTTGCATACAGATCTGAATTTAAACAAAGACAATGGCGGCTCAGGTTTCTCTATTTTTCCCTCTAACAGATGCCATGCAATTCAGAAACCCTCTGAAAAATCCCATGAAGAAACAATTTAGCAATAGAAAAACTGTTAAGGAAAAAGGAATCTAGTTGGATGCATTGCAAGGGAAAACTTGTGCTGTTAATCATGTGGCTCCTACAGAAATCGTTGCATAACAACTTACGTGTTGCTGTTGTTGTTTTATCCTGAAAACAGATAATTCCCCGCCTCCCTCCCCCCCGCATTGATTTTGTCCTGTGCTTAGTATAAAACAAATAAATACTGAAATACAGAGACCACTGATGTATAAAAATAGGCTCTGGTCCAGCAATTATAACAGCTACCAGCATTTCAACCCTATTTAATATTATGACCGAGGTCTCCAAGATTATGAGAATAGCTTTGAAGTCTTAAGTTTGGGTTGGTCTTTTTGTTTGCCTTCCAGTTTTAGAGTCCTTTTTCATCAGTAGTTCATTTGAAACCATGAGAAATAGAACCTTGCTTTCAAAAGGAAAGGTGAAGCTTTTACCTTCAGGTAACTCCACATGCTTGATCTTCCAAGGAAGACATCAAGATGTGCAACGAAATCTCCAGAACTGGTATCACTACTCTCTTCTTGTCCACACTACTGCTTCAGATGATAAGAAGAGATTATATCTTTGGCAACTGTTGACAAGCCTAGACACACGCAGCTCCAAACCTAAAAGAAAGTTTCTGGCAGCCTCATAAATGCACCAGGTGACACAGAAGAAATTTTATTCTAGGGCTACAGCTCTTTTTATCCCTGCTGGTCAATCCCTGTCTGGCAACTAGCCACGGAAGGTACACAGTACTCAAATCCTATCGTTACACATCCCACAGGGGACAGAGTTCAAATAAGTGTCTCATCTTCCACATGCAAAAGCAATCCTGTACTTTCCTGTCCAAGCTAACTCTGCCACAATAAACAAGGATAAACCCTAACAGGAAAATCAACACAGAATGGCAACACCTCCACCAAGAAACTGGGGAACCCCAAAAGGTTGAGAGATACAACACACCGCAGAAGAATGCCTAATGGTGGTGCTGACGCATAGCTGCCTATGTTCCCCTTGTCGGGAGAGACAACAATTGGACATTGTTAATGCCTAATYAAGAATATAGAGATTTTTGTCTTGCCCTTTTAGATTCAAATTTTCCTTTAAGAAAATAAATTTGGGCCTTGGGCCAAGCTGTGGGCCCTCCTTTTCCATTAGAAAGAAGTTMCATCAGCGCATGCTTTTTCTTTATCTACCCATACTCTCAACTGGCCATTTGCCACTGCCATCCTGCCCGTTGTCACAGTTATATCCTAAGCTTCATGACATTTGATCAAACCAAAACCTGAACCCTTGGCCTTATATGAATAAACCACACTTTCAGATCAGTTTAAAGCTTTTAGCCTGTCTCTTTGGCAAGAAAAGGCTCAAAATCCAATCCCAAATGTTCAAAAGCTAGAGGCAAAAAAACCACAACTCCAGATGAATTTATAAATACCTGAATCTTAAAATTTCTTCTYGCAGCAGTGAGACCCTCAATGAATGTTTTTTAGAAATACCAAGCTTAGTAATGTTCTTGTGGTTCTTGTGCTCTTGTTGATAGTTAAAACTACAAGAGAGTTCAGAGACGGGGAAAATGTGACTGCTCATGTTGGAATCTAGCCAGGATACATCCGAAAAACATCTGTGCCTACTGCATTAAAGCTGATACTGCGTAAACACATCTGGATTCATTTTTAACCCCATAAAGACTTAATAGATAACCTCTTGAGATGCTGAAATAAAACAAGAAGTGACCAGACTTCTGCCACAACTAAGCAACATGAAACATTGACGAAACTCCTTTTATTAACAAAAGGAAAGAAAAAACTGCTCATACTTCCTGATTCCAGTAGAGACATGACAAAATCAGAAGCTGTTACTGTGGGATTTGAACTCRAGGCCAGTCCTTACCAGGAAAAAGACAACACAAATATGAAGTAAACCTTTGCCCTGTAGTTCCACAGAAAGTTTTGCGTGTGTACCTTTTCTCTGGGAGAAAGGACATGATCCCTGTGTTGAAATTGTTTTCAACACCTACTATTYAGTGAAAGTAAGATAATTCACTGATTCAAGACTCTCCTCGTCTTTTGGTAAGACACTCACAGTTCACTATGGAGTGAATACAGTCAGGACCACAGGCACTTGCCTCTTGCCACTAGCTCTATCCAGCGGCTAGCCTGGAGACAATGGCATCTGGGTGTCACAGATGTCATCATCAGGAAGAAACAACTGAGGTGAATGCATAGTAAATGGATACTGCTGAACAAGATATCCCTTCTAATCCCATCAGTGAAGTGCTTTTAGCAAGAAGCAACCTCTACAGGAGCTGTGATACTGGGATTTCAACAGTTACATGGCCAGAGGTCAGTAATAAGACTTCTGCTTTCTCTTTTGTTATACTCCAGAAGTACCTTTCATGGAAACAAACCACCAAGATTCCTTACTGCTAGAAGCTGTTTTCAAAGACTATCTAAAGATTTGCATGCTTTACTGGACACAGCTCCAGTCTAACTAGTTACGGCTGTCTAACACAGCATTGTGGTGGGTTGACCTTGGYTGKTTGCCAGATGCCCACCAAGCTGCTCTATTGCTCCTCGTGCTCAACAGGACCGGGGAAGAAAATATGATGGAAAAGCTCATCAGTCACGATAAAGACAGGGAGATCAGTCACCGGTTACTGTCATGGGCAAAACGGACTTGACTTCAGGGAAATTATTTAGTGAGAAATAAGAACAAAACTAAAAACAGCTTCTCCCCACCCCTCCTTCTTCCCAGGGGGGAACTTCACTCCTAACTCTTCTACCTCCCCTCCCCTTCCCCTGAGCGGCATCCAAGAAATTCAGACAACACTCACAAAGCCTCCAGTAGAGAAGCTGGTCTCAGTGGCTTGAGCATTCACCCAAGGAAGTGAAGGATCTGTGTTCAGTTTGTTTAGGAGATCTGAACCTCCCASGAGACTATTGTGATCAGGAAACCATGGTATAGAGACAAATTACAAACTGGTGTTCTTGATCACTCCCTTAGGCATTCAGCCAAAGGGCAAGGATCTGTGATGTTATGGTTATGGTTGGGTCACATGCTTAAAAATGGGATGTTTGCCTTGCTTTGCTTCCAGATTAATACCCAGTTTCTTAGATAAGTGCAGTAGCCTTATCAAGGGAAATGGAGAGCCATTCACATAGCCTAYTACTTGGGGCATTTTATTCAGGGGCTATGCTCAAATTCTGCTGAGCACAGGGTAACGCTGAACAGTAATCTGACATCCCAGGTAAGTGTGCTGATCACTGATTGACGAGGTAAAGAAATAAGTGTCTCTGGGATGCCAAACCAAGTCCACTGCTACTGGGGACACTACAGCATATCACTCCTTCCATCAGCTGCACAAGGGTCTGAAAAACAGGAGGCTTCAGCTCACTCTGAAAAGAATGCATCTTTTGGCATACTGAATTTTTGCTTCTTATTTTTTAAAGAAAAGGCAGAAAAGTAGAATTTGATTCAATCTGAAGCGAGCTTTTTTCAAACTTGAATAGCCCACCAATAACTCCATTCTTCCCAGACTCTCACTCACTATCGCASGATAGGCATGTCGTTTAGCTCTCTGAATCACAGCCTCTCAGTATATAGAATGAACCCTTGCCAATCCTTCAGGAAAAGAAGCTCAATTTCATGTCCAGAAGACATTGCAAAGTCCTTAGAGGAAAGGTGGAAAGCATATTACACACCGATGAGCTCTGCTGTACAACTTAACTGCATCAAAGCCTGTTATCCTCTTGCAGAAACCCTTGCRCTGGTCTATATCTGCTCCAGAGACCCGGCCACCCATGAACTCTTCYAAGTGCTGAGGACTGTTGCAGAGGAGTTGACCCTATACAACTTTTGTATGGATCCTGCTAGTAGAAGAGATAATTTTATTGTGGTTTGCCAGCGTACAGCCACTGAAGTCAGCAATGCAAGAGAGCAAGCTGGAGTAAGATATACGGAGAATGGACTCCAGTATTGATAGGGTTATTGGTACCTAACTCAAGAYGCCCTAAGCCACGGCTTTGAGGACTGCAAAACTATGGCTGCAGAGAACTAGACACATACAGACCTAGACTAAACAGACTTCTGAAACAATCACYTTCTACATTGTATTCACATTTCCACATGATTTTTAGTCTAGAGGATCAAACTCCATCTGCTGACCTTCACAAGTTCTCCTGGAGACACTGTATTTCTAAAATCTGGAGATCTTTCCAAAGGTAGGTTTTCATGAGCAGTGGTAGGTAATGAAATAAGAATCACATAGGGCTCTTTCACCTCTTTCATGCAGGGGCCTTAGAGCCATGCTTCCATGAAGTTTTGGGGACTTTTAGTCCACTTTTGGGAGGTTTTCCTCATGTTTTGCTGACTGCACAGAAGCAGCCCACTTTTGCTTGTTCAGTAAGTGAGTAYTCCCCAATAAATTTGTGCTTCTCTTCAATTACACTCCTTACAAATCCCAAGATACCTCTAGCTTCTACTTTTGATTCACCAACATGGTTTCTTGTCCATTGTGAGCTACTAGCCCAGCTCATATGCTCATGTGCATCATYAAACTGCCTCCCCCTCACCCAAGCACATACTTGCTGAATGTCAGAGAAAGAGAGGTATCAGCTTCATTCCTATCCAGTCTCCCTTCTTGCACGCTTCCATATAATGAGCCCAGAACAGTGAAAACCAATGCAATCATCACTATTTTGCTATAATCTGCTCCAGGAACAGATCAACTCACAGGTGCTTGGTCTGACTGGGTCCTCTTCTGTTAGTCCCTTCTTGACAACTGAGCCAACTCCTGTGCTGTGCTCTCCAAGAAAGCCTTCAAATAAATTGGCTTTTTGCATTCAGAGAATTAGATAGCTCTCTTCACCCCTTTCCAAGATGAGGGAAATGGTAAGCCTGTCACCTCATATTTATTTTGATTCTCACCCAAATCAGGTGAGACTTTTATTCAGGCCAACTTTCTGAACAAGCTGATGAAGCTACACACACGTTTCAGCTCTTCATCCTTAGGCCATTTAAAGAAGAAAAGCAGCATGCACTGATAATGTTGGTGTTCAAAAAGCAAAAAATAATTTCAAAGTGCTGTGACTAATTCCACGCAAACTTTTTTGTGAAAGGCACTCCAATACAAGGAACTAATCCATTGCTAAGACTATACTTGGATACACAAAGATTTGCATATAAAAAGCAGAGGACCTACATGTAAYGGAATGTACATCAAATTTAAACCAGCCCAACTACTCCCAAGTTTAACCTGTGTAAGCAAAACCAGGACACAACTGAGCCTATTGGAAGGGAAGGGGTGTTATGTTAATTTTTTCTAGCATTGGGTAAGGCATCCAATTTTTTCGAATGTCCCACCCCGAATCTTAGGATATTTATATGAAATCATTCTCACAGCTTTCCTTAAAATTAGACACTTTGAATCCTGCTAATTATTAAGAAACTGATCATAAGGACACTGCAATCCCATTTTCTTTTTCTGTATCATGGATTTAAATATTGCGTAGGGTGAACTTGGCAGCCACACAGAGAATCGCATTTAGAGAGATTAACCTGGGAACACAGAGTGATCTGCAGGGTCTCCATTAGTCCATTCCTTGCTGCACAGGATTTAAACAGGAATAATTATATTTAGCMGGCATACACACACACACTCAAAAAATAACATATTCACGCATTAAGTGAGGCAATGCCTTACCCAGAACAGACGCTCCCTCAGCTGTTTGTTTTCCTTTTATTGTTGGATTTACATTTTAATGATATATAAAAAGTAGAAGAAATCACAGGTGGTAAGCAGATTTGAGCTAGAGAATTAATTTCAAGAGAAAAACATTTTTAGTTCTTATATAAACAAATATAGTGATTAATGTTGATTTCTTGTGCTCCCCAAGCTGTCACTGGTGAGCAAGAGGCAAAGGGTCAAGCCTGGTCATTTGTATTCAGATTACATTTGAAAACATAAAGGGCAGTCTCTGATCTCCCAAATGTTTTCAGATATTCCAATCTGCGCCACCCAAAATAGCAAAAACCAAAAGTCTGGATCACACAAATTTAACAAAACACGTTGTCACAGCTCCCACTTACAGCGATTCACAGAAAAAGCTGTTCCCCATGCACGTCCCAGTGCTCTGTTTGCCACACAAACAGCAGCCCTCTGCTCAGAAGGTCTGGCCCAGAGCTCAGCCAAATTAATGGGAAGATTTTCATTTCCAGAGGCTTTGGATCAGGCCTAGACTGATGTGGCAGAGGGGAGGGCAGAGAAGGAACAATAACTAGCTAATTCTAGGCCTGATCTCAGCATTTTTATAATCAATGACAAAACTACAATTMTTTTCACCAGTGCTGGACTGAGTCCCAAGAGAAGGTCTTGCTGAACTGTTCTGCCCCTGCCCGGATCTCGGCGGGGAAACCAAAGCAGGCAGGTTTCCCTTTCCCCCGGGCTGACTCCCTGCCCTCAGCGCGGCGAGCCCCCGCCGCCCCGCACAGTGCGCCTGGGCTCCTGACGCCACACAGACCCCGAGCCCCTCAGGGATGGGAACAGCTTCCCCGCTTCTCCCAAACGTCAGCCCTCGCCGGGAGGAGGGAGCACGCCGGGCAGAGAGAGCAATACAGCAGAGCTTCGGAGGGAAGAAGGAAGCTGGCTCCATCACAGCCAACATGAAGAAAGATCCTCCTGGAACGATTCCAGCTATTCTCCATTTAAACATTCAGGCTTTTTCTCCGTTTAAGCATTCAGGATTTTTCTCTCAGCACTCTCTCCATACTCYCCCCAGAGATCTCCTGCTATTCACTGTGGAGTCAAAAGTCACCTGCTCTTCGCTGGGCTTGGCACTGACTACCCCAAATGCTGCTTAGGAGAGACAGGAGAAAAGTTGAAAGCAACACCTCTGACAAGCAATTCTCACCCCCCCACCCCACATACATTTATCCCTCCTAATTCCTGGTCCGTTTATACACGTTACTTCTGCTTAAAAAAAGTAAATCCAGTGCCAAACCATAGCTCTTTGGTTAAAAAAGTGTTATATTCAGCAGAGGTTTAACTCTAGCATACTAAACATGGAGTCATTAGGATTTAACGCTATTGAAATGGAAATTGAGACAGAAACCTTTCCAGTTCTTATACTTCACTTTGGAATTGGAAGAGGACAACACTGACTGTAATAGCATTAAAAGATCCTCTGGACCAACATGCCCTTGACAGCAAGTACTTGGAAGCATGAGGCACAACGTAAGCTCTTGCTGATGTCTTCCAGCGTCAGGCAGCAAGGAAGCTGACACCCTACTAAGGACAGCATCACCGCCTCGCCGCGCAACAGAGAAAAGGTAGCAACGGAACAGCGCAACAGGGCTGTCAAGACGGTGATCCTTCTCTCCATCTCGGCAGACTCTCGCGGCACAGCTCTCTCCAGCGGCTCAAGGCAGAGACAGTTCTTTCCCGGACTCTGTYCTTGTGCAACCCCCACGGGGCATGAGAAGGTGCCCAGATCCTGGCAGCCACTGCTGTATGCCTAAGGCTCAGACTTCTGACAAYGGATTCTGGAATGAGATTTCCCTCCCAGCATAATGAGGTATTTAGTCATTGACAAAGGAGCCTTYTGGGGCAGAATTCCAGCTGCGCCTGAGATCTTGCCTCCACAAAGAGATGGTTTTTTGCAGCACACAGGTTTAGTCTGAGGAGGAAGGGAAAGGGTTGCTTTAAAATACCGATCCAGGGATTTTCGGTTGCAGCGGTTGAAGGTTTCTGTTTACTCTTAGATCAGGTTAAGAAATCTCTCGCTTCTCTTTCCTGCCGCTTCACAGCTGCCGGTTGAGCTTCTGTGCTTGCCGCTCCTTTGCCTCAAAGGCAAACTTGGTGTCCTGCAGCTGGGCAATGGCCTCCTTGGCCTCCTTCAGGTCCTGACAGATGTGCTCGTACTTCTCTGTCAGCTCCCTGTTCTCCCGGCGCAGTTCCTGTACCACCTGGTTCACCTCTTCCGTCTGCTTCGTGCAGTGGATCTTCAGCTGCTCTACCTCAGAGAGCATGATCTCCATGTTCTTGACCAGTGACTCCAGTTTCTCTTTAGACATGGCGTCAGGATCGGTTCTATTCAGTCTGCCTAACCCAAACCCGAAAGGGACAAAGAAAGCCACCCTGTGTAACATGCACCAGGAAGGCTGGGAATCACAGTCTTGTGGTCTCTTTTTATACTCCCTCCTGCTAACCCTCCTCCCTTCCCTTTCCTTCCCTTCCCCAAAGTGTCTCTAATCTTCTTTGCTTGGTTAATCTACTTATTTTTATTGCGCTGTAGAAATCTACTGAAGGGCAGTAACATATGTGCTGTGCAGCAAAAGCCAGAGCAATAATGAGACTCTGTGCAGCCTGCCCATAGAGAAACAGCTTTCATCTGAAGAATTCTCTTGGGAACCCCTTGCAGTGCCCATTAAAGTACAAAGAAACCTCTTCAAGCCAGACACCTACTCCAGTCTTGCGCACCCAGTCCCAAGAGCACAGCCTGACTTTCATCTTACATATACTGAGGTAAGCAAGCTTACAGCAATATAAGCCAAGTATAGGCAAAGAAGAGAATTAGCCTCAGTTTCTCTTCCTCTCTCCTAATCTTATGTTTGGGCAAGATGGAAGGAACAAAACATAAATTTCCTTTTTTTTTTCAGGAGAAGCCCTATCCAACAACTAACTCCACAACAGCCTGTACCCCATCTTCTTGTACCCCCTTCTTGAATGAAATGGTTCCCAATGGTTATCACAATCAGTGGCAACCACTGGGGCCACGTACCTCTTGAAGGTGGCTTGTGTTCCGTTAGGGACATGCAGGCTAGAGATTTTAAACCCTGGTCCCATTCCCCTCCTGAAGTCACTTCAGCTCTATCAGTAGCATTGGTCCCAGAAGCTACACAAAAACTTCTTCCTGGACACACRTGCCACCCACAACAGAGTCTCGAACTGCTAGTGAACACTACCGTGAACCTGTGAGAATCAGGACCGGGCCGTGCCAGCCTGACAATACACCGATTACTCAGGTCACGCCAGGCAGCAGGGTGACCCCAGCAGCCACAGGGGATTGAGAGAGTCTGGCCGACTTTCTGAAGTTTGACCCAGACTTTCTTATGTATCTAGTTAATTAATGCACTTGCCTAGACAATAAGAATCGTTAATTAGCCAGGGATCTGATGTAACAATATCACCCTTGAGAAATTAATTTGGCTGAAARGAAGGTGTTATTGCATGTGGCTCTCCAGGAAAGAACCCATGCCATTTAGCACTGATTGTCTAGTCAGAGTGCATAGACCACGGCAGAGACAAGAATACAGGCTTGCCTTTTGATAACTTGCAAAGTAGGGACAGAAAAGAGTGTCTCTCTCCTTCCTTCCCACATCAGGAACATTTCCTCCAGGCTGAGTCTACACCTCTTCAAAAGCCCTCAGCCTGTTCTACACACCCACAGAAATGCACGTTTGCCATGTATCACATACAGACATGGATCTGTCCTCACTGTATTCACCTCACAGAATTATGTTCCAGTGCACAGTATTGCATAATGGCCTTTATTCTTGCATGCTGTTTTGCAATCCCAGTTCCCTTAAAAAAGACCCCCAGGTAAGGTCCTGTAGTCCCATCACACACATTCAATACAAGTTGAGAGAGAATACACATGTTCACACGCATAGCTCCCACAAATACATTTTTACTCCATTTTTCTCCACAAAGCGTTGCTTTTTGCCAGCTAATGGAGAGTTTCAGACGCTTCATCCCACAACTCATTCCCCCTTTTCCCCTGCTAGGCTCAGAGAAATGAAGCTCTTTCTTCCAGGGAATTTTACATCTCCTCCAGCACTGGATGAAAACACTGCTGGACACTGGCCAAGCTCTGACAGTGTTCAAAGGCCCGGGACTTGTCACAGCTGGAGGTTAAAGAGTCACTCACAAAGCCAGCCATCCTACTGCCTCTCACACAAGTGCACCAGTGGGCCCCTCTCATGCTGGCAGATGGAGTGCTTTGCACCGCACTTTGAAATGAGCAGAAAGAGTGACATCCTTCAGATGAAAAGAGAGTGGGAGAATCTAAACATAATTAGAATATGTCCTAAAGTCCTTGAAGAAACATTTGCACTGGCTGTCAGCCCAGATGGCACGTGATGCACATGGCACTGGAATAGGCTGGAACACGTTGCAGCATTACAAAACAGCAGGTCTTCATTAGTGAGGAATCTTCCCTGTCTCCACAACCGTACAYACTGCACCCAAACATTTTAAATCAGGCAGAATTACAATGGTGCATAAAGGGAGTGCCACAGAGGTCATTTACTTGGATATTAGTAATTGATACATCACCCCTCACTATCTTACTCTCAAAATTATTTAAGTTGCCTTGGATACAGACAGAACCTTGGCAACAGAAACTGGGTAAGAGACGCTACTGAAATAACAACGTAAAATGAAAACGAGTAGCATTTTGAGAATCATTACTAACAAAGATGGGAATCATTACTAGGGTTGGTTTGATTCAAAATATTCTTTGATGAAGTAAGTAGGAATTGAAAACACACTCATGAAAATTGCAGTGGGAGAATGATGCAAAAATCACTAGAGCTAGAGAAATACAGCAATGAGACTCTAACATGAMCTGCAGTTTTTTACCTTTATTCAATGCTGGACTCTACTGTTGCAGAAGAACTGGAAGCAGAGGCAAACACCAACAAGAGTGAATTCATCTGGGAAAAATGCAGAACAGCATACCTAAGAAAAACAATTCAAACCACAAGAATTCAGTGCACAAGGACACACAGCAAACAGCAGTGTTAGGAGTGTTGGGGAAATAGCATGTTGGACAGAAATTTGTGACACAACATAGCAGGGGAAAATAATAAAGCACTGCTAGGCTGTRTTACATAGAGGCATTGCACCATAGGGGGATGAAGTACCTTCAGCTTCTCCCTCCCTCCCTCCATCCCACTGGAGGTGAAATGTATTGTTTCATTCTGAACATTTTGTTATAACGGGGCCAAAAAAAAGTTTGAAACTTAGACTAAGTGTCCAGAGAAGATGCAGATTTCAAAAAATGCAGATTCTAGGAGCCAGGATTGAAAACTGCATGGCAAGATATTTCTGGGACTGTTTTGCAGTCATGCCCAGGTCCTCTACACATTCTAGGGAAGAAAGCTCAGCTGGAAGAATACTTCTGTAATTATTAAGTGCCCGATTGTGCAATCGTCATTTTGAAAACACCAGTGATTTCTATGCACTGAGCCAAATGGTGCCTCTCTGGTCATTTCATAGCCATACTAAATTAGGAAAACTTGGTGTTAAACCTCTTACTACAGTACACACTACACTGAGAGACACCATCGCTAAATCTATCAGCCCTCTCCTGCGTGTTCTTCCTCTATTCCACCTTTCCCTCATGCACATGGATTTGAGATATATGAAAGCAGGAAAGGCAGAGCTAATTGAGAACAAAACAGGGGAGCAAATCCTGGAAACACTCATTCCTGCTTTTGTGGATGGCAGGAAAATTGTAGAAAGTGGCACAGGTGGAAGTGAAACTTCTGGTGCTTTCCCATAATGGCTGGGAGCTACCACATCTGACTGCAACACCATACTCAACTATGCTAGTTTTAGCACTAGAAGCAAATGACAGTATGAGGCTGCCAAGCTGAGGATGGTTCATGTGAGACGTACTTGTGTCTTCTTCACAGGTCTCTGCGCCAAAGAGAATCCACAGTTCCTCTCACCCAGAGGCACACGCAAGCCAGCAACGCAGATTTCCCATCATGTGCATACCTGTGAGAGTCTGAGGAGGAGACTCAAAAATCACAGCCTTTAAGTATCCCTTTGAAAGCARACCACAGGCATTCCAGTTTCTAGCTTATTTCAAAGGGGTCCTGGGAACATTTGTGGAATAMATCAGTAAGCTACCTCACTCTCCCTTGGGGGTTTTCTCAGCAATACAAGGGGGACGATTCACTAGCCTAGATTTTTAAATGGGAAGAAAAAACTGCAAACCCCAACAAGAATGGCTTTTAAATAACTGCTCAGGCTGACAAAGCAAACCACTCAGTATAAACCCTGCAGAATAAGAAGTAAAGCTACAAAACACGTATCTCATCTTCTCAGGCACATACTTAGAATGCTATACCTATTTCTAGTTTTACCAGCCGCAGACACCAATACCCAATGCAACATTCAGAGAACTGAAGTGGGAGGCAGCACTTTACTGTCTCATGGCAGCTAGTTTAAGGTTACCATCCCCAGCTAGCAATGGTCACTATTTTGACACTATTTTTTGATACATTCAGTGTGACACTAACTCTAGTGATAGAGCTAGAGCTTTTCACACTGTTCTCTCATGCAACCTTTTCACTTATCCCTGCTTTATCCCCAGCAGCATGTCTAGCAGCCAGTGCAGCAAGTGCAAGCTCTGTGCTTCACCACCTACGAAGTCCACTTGGGTGAATGCATTACGCAAACAAACTCATTACAAGATTAAGCATAAAGAGCTCTCATCTCTATAATTATAGTAAAACCATTTGAAAAAAAGCCACTAAAGACCAAGCAGCACCTGGAGGCACTGACCATTCCTGTAACAGAGAGTGGGAGGCATTTGTACCCAGCCGTTCAATGTGTTTCTAATAAAAGAAAAACACCATTACTACGCGTGTCAAAATACTCAGCACTGTGTAAGACATGACATAATGATGATCTCAGTCTGCAGAGCTTAAGAGACTACTGATAAAACCTGCTTTCTCATTAAAACATTAAATTTAATTTTAGCTACTATTGTAAGCATCAATCACATCTTAGGCAATTTGGCAAAACTTGACTTGAGCTGGATGTAAAACTACGTGATTTACAAGTTTTTATCTATAATACTGCACCAAAAGAATACTCACTCAAAATTATGATCAAAATCCTTGACAAAAATTAAAATAATATGCMTCAATATTATAAGTGTCTACAGAGGTATTGATGAATATAGAGGTACTTTTTTTCCATTCAGCCTCCATCTACTCAGCAGTCAGACCAAACCATTTAAGAATTAATTTAGCATAATACAGCTCAGTAAAGAAAAACTGATACCTTTAACAGAGTTATCCCCAAACTGGGTTGATTTCTTGCTAAGAAATCAACTAGGTAGCGTAAATATCAAACAGTGACAGGTTGCTTACAGAAACTGAAAAAAACCCCTCTACTAGCATTTTTACCATCTAAGAAGAGGAAGAAACATGCCTCATGCCATAAAATTATTGAAGATTTGTGGTGAAAAAACTTCCAAAGTGAGACAAAGCGTTGAAACCTTCAGGTTAAATAAAACAGTGAAAAATCTGAATTACTATTTTTAAATGTAAAGAATGTTTCAGAACAGATGTTTTAAAATGAGAACTTTGTTTTGTTCAGAGTGTCAAATTGGAAAGTTTCCAAAGCCCCTCCAAACAGTAACACGAAGAGTTCTGCTGGGAAGACATCCTCCACCCCACCTAACCTGTCTTCTGGTAAGGACCCTATACAGGACACCTCCTGGGGACCACCTGGGACAGGCTGAGGGGATTTCATCCCCACACCAGGCTCCTTGGCCTGTGCCCCATCCGGGGGGTGTTCACTGCTCCCTCCCCACAGCGCCTGAAGCCAACACCGTGAAAAGGAAGGGCAAAGAGGAAGGAACCACCTTCCCCCCTCCCTCAGTGCGGACGGGGGCCAGCCAGCACCTCCAAAGCCTGCAAGGGCAGATYGTCAAGTTTCAGTCAAGAGAGAGTTGCAGATTTTTTGTGGTAACTGGCCAGCTTCCCTCCAATACCAGGAACTCATCCACGGACAGAGGGAGAGGAATAATAGTCAATGGTTTGTCTAAGACATCTTCCCATGTCATGTTGAACTAAAGGCTGCTGGAAAGGAGGGGAAGGCGCAAAAAACAACTACCCATGTTCAAAACTTTATAGAGGGGCAATCAAATATATATTTTTTTAAATTTGCAAATAAATAAGTAACCTTGGAAACATTCTTTCATTTACTCTGTCACGTGATTTGTCCTAAAGACTGAGTGTCCATCTAGCCAGAACATGCGGACTTCAGGAAAACAAACAAACATCCCCAAACTGTTGCTATTATTCAGTATGTATGAATCAAAATACCGGTTCAAAGAAAAGATGCATATTGCTTATTTGCAGGACGTGAGGTTAGGTGATCCAGTACTGTAACCAGACTACACCAAATAAATTGGCAATGGCACAGATGTCAGTAATTACTGAGAAATTTGATCTGGTGAGAAGGAAGGTCTCTTTTAGTTCTAGATACACATGAACAAATGTTCATGTCATTTTTGGTTCAGGATGCCAAATTCTATTACAATGATTATTTTGACATCACATTTAAAATCCTCTGTACCTAGCTAAACTGATCTCCAAAAAACAGTTGAAGAACCTGTCAGTTTTCTGTGGATTTCTCTTGACTACCTATCGTACATTTAAGAATAAGTCACCCTGCATTATCCAAATACTTCAAGGAATTTTTAATTGCATTAACTTTTCAGGGACTACAGACTTTACAGCAATAAATAAATATGACCCAACACTGTTTGGGAAGCCTCAGAGACTCTAACGAATGGATGCACTGAGGATGAAAGGACTTCCTCAAAAAGGATGCTTTTAAACTATAGGAGATCCATGATAGCGGCAAACTCTTGCCCAGAACTACCTAGAAACAGTTTCATTTAACCATGACAACAAGTTGTCAAAGCCAAAACACTGGTATAAATGAAGGCTAGCTTCCCAGGTGACTGTCCTCCTACTAGCCTGTCATAAGATCTGCCTCTCAGCAAATCCCAGTCAAACACTGTCAAAGCAGACAAAAAGCACTAAACTTCTGGGGGCAACAAGTAGCATCTTCTCAGTGCTGTATCCCTAGTTCCCCATCACAGAAACAGCCTTGACGATCTTTAAGCAGATTAAGTACACAACAGCTTCATCTCCACAGGAAGTGGGATTAAAAGGTTTATTGCTACTATGACAACAGCCAGGTTCTGCTATTCTTAAAATAGTTTTGAAACCTTAGCAGTGATTGGAAATGCATACATGCCTCCCCTACAGGATTCGTCATGTACTAAATACAGTCCTTCAAAAGGAAATCATATTTTATAAGTCTACTTTTTTGAAGTGTGTATTTTTATCGTGCTCTTTAATCCCTTGTTACGAGCACTAAGAATAGAAAGCAGTAAAAAAGGCACAGTGCTGCCATGTGGCTGTGATTACAGCTTTAGAAGTGATTATTGCTGGGAGCTGGCTGCAGACGCCAGGACAGGCACTGCTCTCTCACTTCTGCTCCAAGGCAGCGTTTGTTTCTTGCCCCCAGACAGTAAGCAACCCCCTTGCTGAAACGGAGCACACTGGGGACTCATCAGTCCTCTCGCTGCTCCATGCTGCCAGACACCAGCTATTTTTGGTCTTACAAATCTCCCCCTTGACACCCGCAGGTATTCTGTTGCATCTACGTCTGAATTAATTCCTTCCTCACAGGTAACAACTGGAAGTAGAACTCGTCACGCAGTTCATTACCAAACAGCATCAGTTAAGTTTGCGCCCAGGGCATAAGTCTGCCAACAACTAGATGGGTGCAGGACATTCTTCATTTGAGTATGCTATTGTATCAGTGATCAGTATTTTATTGTTGAGGATGGCTAAATAAACCATTGATTCAATCAAATATGCAGCTACTACATTCGATGAACATCCAGCTGTGCTCTGAGGCATTCTCCAAGTACGTTCATGCTGACTTCTACAACAAAAACAGTAAGAAGTACAATGCTTAGTTCTGACAGCAGCACCACCCAGATCAATAATAACCCTTATCTAAAACCACTGAAATCACAAAATTAATATGAACGCAGAAGTCTATTCATTATTCCAGTTTAGATTAAAAGCACATTTCAAAACAAAGAAAAAGCAAATCTAATCCAATTACATTGGTACTATCCATCAGCATCTCTTGATGTCAAGCTGAAAYCACCTTCCCGCAGCAAATCAGGCTTTAAAAAAAAGAGAACCAAATTCAGGTTGTAAAACTCAGGAAGCGATTGATTGTTTCCTTATCTAAACCCCAGTTCTGTTAGCTCCTGTCAATGAAGACTGGTTCTTTTCTATAGAGTTCACAAATTCCTGACATTTACAGACAAGAATTTGGCCTTAAACATAGCTTTAATTGAGATTTCTCGGTAATTTAAAAATACCTAGCAGTGACTGCTACAGACCAAGCCGAATTCTCCATGAGAGCKGATGCTGTCAATAAAAGACCTATCCCCAAAAGATTACATTAAAAACAGAATGAAGTAAGAAAACAAATGGGTAATTAAATTATTATATTAGAATCATATCTCCAAGTTCAGTATGATTTTCCAGTTTCCACGATGATTTTCTGTGTCAACTTCCCAGGGACTGAGGTGAGGCTGACTGGCCTGTAGCTCGCCAGTTCTTCTTTCCCGCTCTTCTTGAGGATAGGAGTGAAATTTTCTCTCTTCCAGTCTTCAGGAACCTCTCCCAACTGCCATGACTAATCGAAGAGAATTGAGAGTGGCCTCGCAATGACATCAGCCAGCTCCCTCAGCACTCACGGTGCAACCTGTCAGGCCTCAAGTACATCCAGGTTGTTTACATGCTCCCTAACCTGGCCTCTTCCACCAAAGTTAGGTCTACCTTGATCCAGACTTTCCCTCTGGTCTCAGGGGTATGGGATTCCTTAAGGCCAGTCTTACCAATAAAGACTGAGGCAAGGAAGGCAACAAGTACCTCAGCCTTCTCCATGTCGTTTGTCACAAGTTCCCCTGCCCCATTCAGCAGGGGGGTACCTTTTTTCCCTAGTCTTCCTTTTGCTGTTACACAGTTGTAGAATCCCTTCTTCTTGCCCTTCACATCCCTTGCCAGATTCAACTCCAGAGGGGCCTGAGCTTTCCTAACCCTATCCCTGCAGGATCAGAAAGCAACTCTATGCTCCTTTTGGGTCATCTGCTCCTGCTTCCACCTCTTCTACACTTCCTGTTTGGGTTCAGTTAGGAGCTCCTTGCTCATCCATGCAGGCTTCCTACCACCTGTGCTTGACTTTCTACTTGTCAGGATGGACCTTTAGCTCTTCCATGCAGGCCTTCCATGCAGAGACAAGGCAATCCCCCAAAGAAACATCTTCAATAGCAGTCAGTCAACTCAGACAAATTTGAATTTTGCAGTGAATACTTCTCCAAAACAACAAAAAAAATGCTGCTAGAGAAAAGCTCTTTTTCAATCGTATTGGTATGAATCAACACCAAAAAAACAATACACACTACTGTTCATGAAGTGCTTTCTTTCTGAGCATCCTATGTACTTTTCCTGGGTAACACTGATCTTCATTGTGCCAGCTAGTGTTTCGGTATCATCTCATATTTTTTCATGCCTTAATTATACCTTATGGGTGCTTTTGCAACAGGCTTTGACCGACTCTTTAAATGAACACAAAAAGTAGCTTTTAGAAGAAAGTACTTCTACAGAAATCAGTTTGAAGCTCTTCCACTGGGAAATAAAGCAGCTACTTAAGTGTCTTAAGACAGGAATCTTACTCATTAAATGCTGAATAAAAATAGCCAGTGTTTAGGCCTCCAATAGCTTTACATGATGGCTTTAATAATATAGTAAAGGCAAGATAAGTCAGGATCCATGCAACTTTTATTTTAATACTTAGACAAATACAGGAAAATTTGCAATAATCTATCAAAAACGTATCTTATCAAGAACCGGAAAGGTGTTTAAAAAACATTCACATTCAATTCAGATTATGTACAAACCAGTGTTTGTAAAAAAGAAAACAGCAAATGCTTTGAGTGTAAAAGAATTCCATTCTAGTTCATGTTTCAGCGTTCCCAATGACCAAGTTACCACTGAGATGCAATCACAGTGCAGACATGTTCCACAGTCTATTAAACTCGTTTCAACAGCATCACTGCCAAAGGTAATTTTTTTTTTTAAAGCATTTTGAGAAGTTTTGTCATACAGTACCGTCCACCCAAAATGTACGTCTGCATATTCAATTCTTGACTGCACTAATGGCAGAACAGTTGTCATTTACAGGCCCAGAGTACATATAATATATATATCCGCATCTCTATAGGTACAGATATATATATATATATCCAGGAAGCACCAGTCTCCTATGCCTGAAATAGTCAGGATCTGCTTTGTACATTGAGGAGATTAGCCATTTTTAGTGGAGCACAGCCCTTGATTATTTGGCTCAAAGAAGTCATCATCTGCCCAGTCAGAACTCTTCTGAATGTGTTGCAGTATCACGTGCGTACCTTCAAGACTCACCTCACACAGGTGACATTTGAATTTGAGTGCCACCATAACAGCCATACACAGATATGACAGCATCACACACCTTTGCTATAAGACCAGCTTCCAGGGATCTCTCTTTTTTGCTCTGGATTAAATCCCCCAACAGGAAAAAAAAAAGGAGAAATGAAAGTGGCTGTTTTTCAGGCAAATCTGTAACTTAGTAGTAAGTTCTCTCATTTATTTATTTGAAGTTTAGCCAAAGCAGGAGACTAATTATTGATGTAAGCTGAAAGGGGAGCTATCATGATACCCAGCTGCAAAGTATGAATACCAAAACAGTCACACAACAGTTACCAGTCAGTCTGCTTGGGCACAAAAGAGATGAATCTAGCTACTAGGGTTACACAATAGTTCTTTCAGAGCTACAGTCTAATGTGCTGTCATTAACATACCAATTTAATAATAACGAAAACTCTCTTAAAAATGCAGACTAAATATCAGAATTCTTTCAGTTATACCAAGCTAACCAAGCTGAAATAGTTCACGATCTCAATTTAGACTGGTGTTTTAAGACAAAGGAGAGAAAAGTGACACAATCTTCACACTTATGAAGTAACAACCCAAATGCAAACAAAAACTATTCTCAACTGAACCTTATGGTCCCAAGTACTGACATGATCTTTAGTTGCAAGATCTCATTTGGAACATAAGCTACCATGACTTAGCATAAGAGGGCAAATCTAGAAAATTTCATCTGGTTTTTGAAGGTGTACGTAAGACTTGGTAATAAGCAGTGTACTTTAACATATATTGGCTGGCCTGGGCTTGAAAAGCAATTTCCCTTCTGAATTTATTTGAGATTCGAATACATAAACTTGAACAGTTTCTGTGAATATAAATTTTATAGTCTCCACCACTGTAACTCCACACTAGCTCAGAAATTAAAACTTCAGCATAGCAGAAGCAGCTCTGGGGAGTGGAAGACAGCAATTTAGTGTTTGAAGATTCTGAGCTCTTCCTTGGGTTGTAATCTAACACCCATTCAAGTATGTGGAAAGGCTTTTGTGCATTTCTATAGATTCTAAAGCAACTCTTAATGGAGCCAGTGCTCCCATGATGCATATTTAAGCCAAAAAGCAAACAATAAAGATGACTGCTGCATTTAAGTAACAACTGAGAGTCGGATAAGATATGCAAACAGATGCTAGGATGCCAACCCTTCGCAAACCTGTTCTACACAATGAAACAGTCGTTAGGATGCCCAATAAAACACACAAGGGAATTTTCTTAGATATAACGCTCAGGAAAGAGACAAGTTACAACAGTATAAAAACAACTCAAAGTCTTGTAAAAAAACCCAAAACACCAACAAAAAAACCCAACCAACCTGTTTTAAGTCAGGCTTCATTGCAGCAAAACATGGAACATGTGATTTAAGCTAGAAAACCCAAGCAAGTTTGACTTGAAAAGTCAGTGTAAGGAATTTTGATACGGTTAGTTTATTAATGCTATCCATGACGAATCAGCACACAAATGAGATGAATAAAAGTACTTTAGAGGAGACAAGACAATATATTTTATGAAAATGTAAATGCTAACACTACAGTTAGCAAGTCATACTGGAAGAGAGACAGACGTTTCCAAGGACAATCAAAGTAAGCCTTTCTTGGTTTTAAAGCAGATTTATACATCACAGCCTTTCTTCCCTTATTTGGGCAATGGTTGATGAGCATCTGTGATGTCTCAGTCCTTTGAATCTATAGGCACTGAAACAAAACCCCAGAAAAAAGGTAAAAGGAGCTTGCGTCAGGATTTTGACAGTTGTTCTACTTGGCAAGGACTCCAGTATCAAGATGCAAGTAAAATGGAATGCCCGTCAATAGTATCCACTCCCTATGCTTCCCACAGGAAAAAAATGACTTGTACAGATTAAGAGCCTATGGCAAGACCAACTTCATCTCACTCAAGTCTCATTTCCAAGCGATTACTCATAAACGAGTTCTTTAAATGAAGAAGAAAACAGAGTTTAGCAGTTTTAAGGTTTGAATCGATTCTTTTTCTTGTAAGAAGTTCAGTATYTCGTATCTTCTTTTCAGTGATTTTGAGTTGTCTTTCATTTCTCCAGTCTTCGGTTCCTCACAGGAGAGGTAATTAAAGTGAAGAGAGCCACAAATTTTGCTCCTTGGTAACATTAAGTAATGTCTCACCTAACTTAAGTATCCCCACCAATAAAGATACTGCACGAAAAAAAAATCCCTGCCCAACCTGAGGTGTTAGATGGTTGAGTGACCAATACTTCAGGTCAACAGAACTGTAAACCACATTTTTGAAGAGGAAAAATTTCAGTGATGCATTTAGAAGTGCTACTAATAGCACTTTGGCCTCTAGATCTGGCAAGCTAAACTCCATCTGGGATTGCTGCAAATGTCTACTTATTTCATAAGAATTTCAATAGAAGGAACATATACCAACAATGCAGTCTGTGCTGTTAGTGACTATTCTCAAACACAGGGTTTGAAATGGTGTTCTAGCAAAATGATTTGCAAGAGCACAAAGAGTTAAGTCCTGAAATTGCTTTTTAATGTAGTTTATTAACCTTTTAGAATCTAAGATCCAGATTAGGACCTTATGATCCACTAATGCCAAATAATTCAGTCCAAGTCTGAGTAGCTACATAAACTGGAGCAGGTGTACAGAAGGTGCACTCCATGCTTGAGGATACAAAGTATTAAAACTGAGAAGAGGCTCTAGTTCCAGTGTGGAAAAAAAAAAAAGCTTTTAAATTTATTAAACCAAGCACACTCAGGCACAGAGGCTATGAAGTGGTGGAGCACTCTTAGAGTGACRGTACTTTCTCCCTTTGTCAAATTGCTACAAAGTCCTTTCTCGTTATACAAAGCAGAGTCAGGACTCCACTGTCAAAAAAATTACTGCTGAAGAAGTCTGAATTGGGTTCTCTCTCTTCAAGCGGTTACAGGGGCAAGTTCCATGTGATTTGTCAGCTTCCTCTGTTAACATCAAGGAAGTCCTGAGCACCCTTAATGCTATGAAAATAATCAACCTGTGGTAAGAGATCACATTGCTGGTGGAAGCATTAGCAATTTTCACACAGGTGGTCCTTACCAGAGATACATATATCAGATTACCTCTGATATAATAGCACCCGGTTTAGACCGGCCATCAGGAAGAAGCCACTTTCACACAGGAAAATTCATATGGTGCCCAGTGCAGCAGTTGTCTCAGGAAAAAAAACCAAAACCACCAATGGAGGAGGTTGTAATGATTCAGGCTTGGAATCTTGAGTATTAAACTTCAGTCTCACTTGAGAACTGAGGGAAAAACAATTTTCCTCCTCCCAGATTTGCTACAAATATCCATAGAATACCAGCATCAAGTGTGCTAGATATAAAACTGATGRAACGCCAGCTGGTCCATAAAGGGTTGCACCAAGTTATCTGTAGCAAAGTAAAAAACTAGCCCAAAGGTTATGGAGATTGGAAGAGCTGGTAAGGCCTTCTTAAAGATGGCAAGAAGCAGAAGTGTAAGGCACAGACCCTGAGGGGAAGAAAAAAAAAAGACAAAAAACATAGGAAGAAATTAGGGAACTCTTACAAGCAAAAGATTATATATAAACATTAATCCCACAGAAATACAAGATACAGTTCATGCCTTCCTAAACTAAAGGCTTAAGTGACAGATGTACAGCCAATGAAGATCACAGCTAAAGCCCTCATCAGTTTTCAGTGTGGCCACCAAATAAATTCCAAAGAAAAAAATGTAGCAGTTATGACTTTGTCCCTGATAAGCAATAGAAACTATCCCTATTGTAATATTACATTATACTCACAATTAATATGGCTACAAAACATGCTAAAGTTGTATTCCAGTCCCCACTTGCTGTTGCAGAGGCTTTGCCAACAAGGACACTGTAGAAAATGAAGTCTCCTAAACCTAGCTTTACTCCTCCTGCAAAAGTGAATATATGGCAGCATTAAGTATCAGACAGTCTACTAATATTACATATCAGTAATTGTCAGAGAATAATACAGATTTACATTAAGTATCAACAAGAGTTGCTAATAAGAACATTTTATTTTCAAAACTAGCATCACTCCTGAATCAAGTGATAAAGAAAAACTCTTGTGAAACAAGATGGCTTAGGAACATTACACCACTCAATTAATTCATCCTATAATTAGAATTTTTCCATATTCCTAGTCTCCCGTACATACAAATGCTATATACACAAACTCAGATATTTGTAATTATATTTGTTGGGGGGACGGGGGTGTCCACTTTTGGTTGTCATGTCATATTCAACAGAATATTGAAGTACAATTCCTTTAAGCTGGCTGAGGGAGGGGGAAAACAAGTAAGTCCCTTGCAGATGATGTTTTATTTGCCAGTTAGAAACCTATACCCAGCAAAATATTCCACTGCCCTCCCAATCTTCCTATAGAATTCTTACTAAGGTAGTTCTAAAAACCACTTGTGTGTAATTACGGAGCATATCACAGAGGCAAACCCCCAACATATTTAGTCTAAGATGTGAGGTTTAGGAAAACTCATGAGTTAATGCCTTTTAAATAGTGATTACCACCTTAGCAACAACTCTGGGAGCACAATACTCAATTATTTCTGCAAACAAAATAACGAAGATTTCCGGAACGCCAGTTCACTTTCTGAGCTTTTAGTCCAAGTCAGAGGGGCCAACATCAGGTCATCAGCTGTTTTCATTTGGCCTATCATTTACTTTGCCACCTGATTACAGTGCAGCCCAAAACTCACTTTAGAGTTCTAAGAGGAACTCAGAGCATCAAAACAGAGGTGTATGCCTGGTTGATCATTGGGGAAA